>VDFB02136437.1:0-17345 GCA_007258455.2 Sequoia sempervirens
CATCCATGGCCCCTTGTTCCTAAATCATATATGGTACCCGATCCATCTTATCAATATTTTTCACACATCAGCATTGGCTTAGATATCTTTGAATATCATTCAAAGGAATCATTGGCATCATTTCAATCTTTGGATCATGTGTAAAATTTAAAGACATTCATCTTAATTCCTACATATTACTATATGGAATAGGAAGTCATATTGTACACATTTGTGGTGTTATTTCTTCCCAAGGGGAGAATTTTTTTTCAACAATAATGGATCATATTCAACATTCAATGTCAAGCATCCACCAATACTACAAGCATCATTTTGAGGGGAGACTACATGGTTTCGTTTCTTCTATCTATTTTAGGAGGACACATTTCCTCACATGGAGTTCATTACTTCACATTTTTTTGGGGGTCACATAGACCTCTCTTTTCTCTCCTATGTGGGGAACATCCATTATACTTTATGCTATAAGTAGTCGGGGGTCATCATGAGTCCTTCTATCTTCTTCACTTGTACATTTTATTTTATTGCCTCATTTCTCTTTTGGAGAGGAGTTTTATTTTCCACTAGGCTTTCTCTTTTTCTCTACTTTGTGAGAAATTTGTACATGAGTACCTAATATAGCCTAGTATCCATGGCTCATCATTACTGCATACATTACTCCCTAATTTACACTTAAGGGGGGGTGTTGGTGTAAATATTTAATTTATCAAACTAGTTAGATTTTAGCAAGTACCTAGGAGAGTCCTATTCGCATTGCTTAAATATCCACTTAGGTACTTTTAGGCTTTTGGATCACTTCATAGTATTGAGACACATGTCCTCATCACTTGATAAATATATTGCATGCATACATGTTACTTGCTCACACACTTGTCAAGTGAGCTCACAAGTATTGCACATATGAAGGGTTAGTTAGTTGTTTGGTCTACCTTCCTAACTCATCTACCTTGCTAAACAATATACAAGGTTTATCATTGTGTTTACACACTCTTCATATTGTAGATAAACATACTATTGTTTTCATAGTTTCACTTGTCGAAGGTTATCAAATTTGAGATCTCTGATCTTGGAATTTATCCAATAGAGACATGTTTCCCCACTTTTTGAAACACCTCTTGCATTCACACTTACCACTCACTAGAACACTTGTCATGTGAGGTAACAAAGTTTCCATCATTGGAGGGGTAGTCATTCATTGTGTTTGACTTTCCTATCTTAACCACATTTCCTATATATGCAAGGTTTATATGTACATTCAAATCATCTCTTGCATTGATTCTTTGATAATTATATCAATTAGGATTATTTATGTGCATGTATTTTGTGGAAGTAAGTTTTTGGTTTTTGCTTTATGATCTTGGAAATCATAGCATGCATTTGGGTTTCTTGCTAAACATTTTTTGGGTTTTATTATTTTCTCCTCTACATTTCTAAAACATATTGAGATTTTAGTTTTGGCAAAGGAAAATGAAAGTTATGATTATTTAAATTTTCCCTTTCTATTATAATCTACATATTGGAAATTGTGAATTGATGTATATTATGTACAAGTATACAAACTTAATGGTTAATATCATTATTTAAGAGTATACTATTATGAATATGGCTAAATTCATTTATTAATATTTTGTTGGATTCTAAGGAAGGGTTCTAAACTTGGTAATTAAAAAATGAGTAAATAAGACCTTTGGTTCCTAAATCACCTAGTAGTGAGTGGATTTAGGGAGCATTTTGGACATGGAGTATCCTTCTTGGCATATTATTTACTAAATGTTATTACCTTGGAATTATATTATTGGAACTAATGTCATCATGGCTTCATCTTCTAGATTTTGTTTTACCCATCTTGTATAATGTCAAGATAGCATAGTGAGATGAACAAACCTTTTGTGTTATAGACATTATTTATCATTGATTTGCATTTGTAAGTGCATTTCTTGGTCGAGTTACATTCTCTTCCATAATTTATGTATCAAATGGATGTGTACTTGGATATATGACGCATGCACATATAACCATGGTAGGTCATCAATGATTCACATAGCAAACGAGATTCCATCATGCATGTTGGACACACTTTGCTATATTCTTTATGATGGGTTAGTGATGCAAGAGCATCTAAGGGTGTATGGAAATCTTGCATCACAAAAAATAAAATAAAATAATTTCATGCTTGTTTTTTGATTTTTGGTTTGTTGTAGGCATTTTTTGGGCACCTAGTTTGACACTCTTAGAGCATGGGAAAAATTATTTATCCAATTGGATGGGGAAGGTTACATGAAAAATGGAGTTACATTTGTGCATGCAATTTTTGCCAAATTATAGGTAATGGATTCTAGGAGGTTTTGGAATGCCACATTTGAGTGACTTTAATTATTATTTAGCAGCTCTAGGTATGGAAAATTGAACACCCAAGAGCTAAGAGAAAAAAATTGATGAGGGATTTTTAGGAGTAAAGTTGCAGGAAGAGGTTGTAAGGAAGATCCCAATGCTCTAGACAAAGAGCTTTAAAGATTGAGAGGTACATTTACAAGAGTTGTTTGCTGATTTTTATGTGATTTGGTTTGTGTTGATATAAAAATTATTATAAAGAAATACCAATTTTGAATATGAAGGAGTTGGCATGCACATTGAATTATTTAACAAAGGTTTTGCAAATATGAGTCTATTTCATTAAAATTAATTGAAAATTCTTGTATATTGTTGGAATGAGGATTTTATAGTTTGAATCACTTCTTGGATGGTTATCTAACAAAACCCCCCATCCTTGTACCACATCAATTAGGCTCCTCCCATGGAGTAGCATAAGAAAGCTTCATGCTTTGTGGTAGGGTGGATATCACCTCGGTGATGCTTTCTCTCCCACTTCATGTTATAAAGAAAGTAAATGAAATAGGTTTAGTAATGCAAGTGTTAATATATTATCTATCTTGTGACCTATTAATTGAGAAGAGAAGTTAAATCTTCCTTATTTTATTATACTTATTGTTACAATATTATAGCTCTATATTTATTATAAAAGAGCTTGACTACTAAAATTAGATATGTTGCATATGTTGTCAATTTGGTTTCGAAATGTGTAATCATGTATCTGTAATATAAATTATTTGAGTTTTATAAGTCATCCAAAAATATTATAAATAATTTTTACATCAATTGTGAAGATTGCAAAATATATTACATATTTGAAAAAAAAATGTCTAAGTGTTTGAATCTTTATTTTGAGTAACTATAATATCTAATTATCCATTAATTTCATATTTTATTGAGTGATTATGAGTAGTTACATATTACCCCATCCATCCTCCTCTTCCACTCTTAATACTGCACCAACTTCAACCACTCCCATGACCACCATTGTTTCCCATAGGTCAACCCTCACCACCACTATTATTCTATCTATATTTCTCATTGGATTTACCCATTAGTATGGATTAGCTCCTTCATTTACCCCCTCCACCATATTGATTTCTAGCACACCCATTCCCTCTAGTGTCCCATCTAATAGTAATATACCATCCTACTTGCACAATATTGATGCACTATCCATATAGATGTCCCACTTTATTACTCCTTCCCAATCTATGACATACTATATCTCCATCTCATATCATGAGTAACACTTCTTATGATACATAATCCATCAATCCACATCCATGACCTTACCCCTTACCTCACAAGTCATAACCTCTACATACATCCTCCATTATTTCATGTACACCTAATACTAACTTTCTCTCTATTGCTACCTTGGATACACTATTACAAGAAGTGGCCATTATTAAGAAGGAAATAAACAACAAAAAGAATGATTCTATTGCAAATAATCCACCACACCACATGCTATTAGAATTTGTGGTGGTTACATATATTTTTTCCATCATATTCATAGCCCCTAGATTTGATCTATCCAATATAAATGGAGGTTAAAGCATTCATATAAAATATGTTATGGTTACGTGCATATATTTTTTATATGATGATAAGGTATTAGCCAAGTTTCTTCCACAAACCTTGAAGGATTGTTCTATGAAATGGTTCTATTCTTTGCCTCCTATGACTATATGATGTTTTGATGATTTAGCTACTACATCTTAATTGATTTTATATAAGCATGGGGTTGAAATCCATGTGAATCACTTGAAAAATACAATTATGAATATTTGATTCCAATCTTTGTTTGGTAAATTGAAGCACCAATTTGATGATGATGAGTTACAAATTATGTTTCTTGAGGGATTACCTCTGATTATTAATAATAAGGTAAATTTTAATAGTTCCCCCTCTTTTAGAAATATGTGTACACATTTAAAAAATCTTGAGGTTAAACTCTTAGCATATAATACACTAAACTATGGCTCTTCATCTCAATCTTCTTACCCATCGAAGTTTCAAAAGCCAAATATTTTTTAAGGACAATGAAGCAAAGGAAAGTATCAATCAAGTTGTTAATATTTCTACATTTCATTCCTTTAAATAAAATTATTCTTGGATGTTTATGAAGCTTCTATAATATTTAAACAATGCACTTCAAACTTTATTAACTATCAATTGATTGCACTTCATCTAGTACATCAATTTGATCCAAATAAACCACTTCCTAGGTCTTATAATGATCAAGCATTTTTTAAATTCTATAGATTTAAGGGTCATACCACAAAATAATGCATGGGCCTTAAACACAAGGTACATGATATTTTTGATAATAACATGATTCATGTTGAAGGTGTTGATGATAATGGAAATCCTTTGGTGACATCTACTAATAAAACATTTTCCACTTACACTAATCCTTTTTTTTATCACAAAAATAATATTGAAGCACATTATAACATTGTTATGCATGTAAAGATGATAATCTAAAATATATGTATGTTGAGTCTAATGATACATCACAACACATACTTTGTGGGAGCCATTAAAATAAATGCTACATCTTCTTCTTCCCTCACATGTCATTTGTCAAATGAGGAGATACCATAAAATAATCAAAATGGGTCATTTTATATTATAGGAGAAATACATGATCATGTTGTTAGGAATATTATTGTAAACACAAAAAACTAACAAAATATATGCACCCAAAACTTCCTTACTCATTATGATTTAAAGAAAAATTCCTATGTTCATTCAAGAGTTTCCTTAAAATGACAAATGAATTATTGATTTACACCTTAGGTTGTCTCACCTTACCACTAAAATTTGGTTGACGGAGTACACACATTATTCCATGCTTCAAATAAATTTTCCATAGTACTTTGTTAACCATGGCTAGAATATTTGAAAGTAGTACCTTCTATTGTACACCACTGCATAAAATTTATTCATGAAAGATTTTTTTTGAGATTATAAGGGATTCCCATGAACCTATTATGGAGTTTATCTATTTCACTTTGGATGCTTATATACAAACTCCAAATGAACCTCTACATGAAGTTGAGATAGACATTTTTGATACATATCAAGATGCTGGATTGCACAAGGAGAAGAAAAGAAGTTAAAATAATAAACATAGACCCAACAGATACATAAGAAACAAACCAATCATGAGAGAAAGAAAGAAATAAAATAGAAGAAAAAGTGATACAAAAACCTAAGTTTCACACCCAAAATACTACTTGGATACCAAAGAAAATTGTTGTGCTATAATAAATGCAATATGTTTTGCACAATCACAAGTGAAGAAATAATAAATTTAGGCTAAGGAAATTTATAATGTGATATAAATTACAAATATATTTTTGAATGAGTTCAAAATTTTATCAACAAGAAACACATGTAATTTAAAAGACAAGACAAGAAGAAGAAGCAAAGAAAAATGAAGAAATATACGATTTTGTGTAATACAATTGTTAGCTATATCTATTGATTTACACTTTTTAAATGGTTTAAGATCAATTGGTATGTGGAATAGGTTTCCTTTATGCAAAAATTGTATTCATTGATGTCTAGGAAATTTCACCCCATTTAGATATTTACAAGAATTTCTATGTGAACCAACTTGTTCCACATCTCGATGCATTTTTTTTTATCTTCCACTTCTTTTCCATCTTCTTGCAAGCATATTTTGAAATTGACTAAGTAAAATATTGTGGGTGGATGAAGCTCGTCTTCTTACAATGCTCATATAATCTTCCTCATTGCAAGCATTTCCAAGTGAAATTCTCATTTTATGTGAAAATGTCTAATTCACTTCATTTTCTCTGCAACTTTCCTTTTTTGAACTTTTATCTTCCATCTAAACTTTACCTTTCCATATTCTTTCATCCAATTTAGATGACTTCTCTCGTAAACCAGTTCCACATCATTTCCCTACATTCATACTTAGATGATGTCATGTTGAAGTCATCTCACCATGCTTACATAATCACAATGTCACCATATCTAAAGCTTTCCAAACCTTCTCATTCTTATTTTCTTAAATGGAATGTTAACATCACCACCTGTTAACATCACTTGTGAGGCTTTCTATCTGAACCGAACATGTTAATAAGTGCAGATGCATTTAGTTTTTTGCAAATTCTTAATGGAGCCTTTCAACCCACATAGAGATGATGATGAAGGTGATATGTAAATTGTTTTCAAGTTATCTGATGTGAACCAAATGTATCTCTTGAAGGTGCATATGCACTTGCACTTGAAGTTCTTGCAAGAACTTGATAGTGGTAATATTTTTTCTTTTGTTCTAGATGCCCCCGAAATCATGCAATACTATGTTTTTAGTTGCAAATGGTTCTCATGCAGTTGGAGCATGTTTTTACAATGGTATTTTTGTGCCTCCAATTTTTGGACATAATTTTTTATTTCAACCACCATCATTATTGCTAAATGGTTGCATGTTATTCCTAAGGTGAGTTATGTCTTGTGTATGCCATTTTTTACAATGGTTCCCCCCTTTGGAAAAGGTCTACCCTCTACAATGGCAAAGCCTTGCATTTATATCTTCTTGATAACTACCTTGTAACTACCTTCTTGAAATACAATAATTTAGAAATAAACTTTATTTTAGGTATAATTTACTCTTCTTTTTCAAAGAGAAAGCTTATTTTCTAGCCTCTAATTACAATAAGTGACATAAGTCACTTTTTCAAAAAGGTAACTCAAAACCTATAACTTTAAAGAAAGAACAACTCATTAGTTTTGTCGAGGTGATCATTGTGTCTTCTTCCAATCTATGAGTTACTTGTTCATCAACAATTTAGCTTTCAAGTGTACTCCAATTAAATCTACTAGAAATTCTTTCCTTTCATGAACCTTTACAATAATATGCAATGACATCTCCACTTTTAAGAGTGATCAATTGATAAAATTGTGCATATCATCTAAATATGTCTTCATATGCCTTTCCACAATCTACAACAATGAAAATATCATTTATTGAATATTTTCCTCAACCATGTTTGTAGTAAGCATAATATATTTTATACATTAAAAGGTATTTCTTCAAAAATCAATCTTTGTTTGGAAGTAGTTATGGATCCATAGAAAGTTAACAAAACAACTCTATTAGGATATCTTGAAAGGTGAAGTGCCTTGAGTTGATCCCTCATAGCACTAATATCACCACAACCTACTATTTAGTAGTTGTCAATGATGTCAATATTTGATCCCTTTGCATATATTTGAAATATTTCAAGTCAAGTATGTTTTGATCTTTAATAGACCATAATTACACTCATTATCAATTCCATACTTTGATTATTTTGACAATATCCACCTTAGTTTCATGGACATTTGAGAAATTTTTATCTTTGTCTTCATTACCATGTCAAGTCACATGGATAATAATTACCTTTCTAATTCCTTTCATGTCAACACAAATCCCTAGCCATACAATATCAACAACCTTATTTACTACAATAAAATTTCAATATTAGAGAGAAAAATCATCTTCCCTAATATAAATACAACAAAATTTGGATGGTACTCATATAGTGGATATAACAAAGAATTTTAATCCTAAAATTACTTTTATTACTTAAATATTTCTAATGACTAAAGAGAATGTAGGTAGATGATCAAATCCTCAAAACCAAGGCTAATATCATTCCTGAAATCACTCACATCTTTAAACTATTTTGTTTGCATCTTCTCACTCCATCTAGTCATCGTTTTATTTTTTATCGTCTATCTTTGGAAGAGGTACCCTCTTGAAAATTGACAGATTGTACCATTTTGGTTACCAACATCTATGCCTTTGGCTTTACTAATTTTGTTTCTTCAATCCTCTTGAAATAAAAATTCATCTATCTCATGCATATCGACGCCTTAGCCCATCTTAGGTCTCCTATGGGAATTTGGATCAACACACCTCAATGCAACCCAAATTGCCTTCTTGAGAGCTCTTGTGGATGGTCTTACTTCTAAAATTGGATATAAACTTCATTCGCACGTGTACTTCCTATCATCATCTTTAACCAAGCAACAAGGTTAACTTCTCGTGTAGGTCTACCATAGATGGAGATATGGGGACAATGAAAAACTAATATTTTTCCTCATCTTGTTATTAGCATTAGTCCATATTGAGGATCTATAGTGCCTTAAACAATTACAACAACATACAAAGAATAATTTCACATGCATTTGATAAAAAAATTACTTTTATTATGATAGAATTTTAGAGCATCACAGCATGAACAACACCAACTATCCAACGTTTAGAAAAATGAATAGAGCTGAAATTTGGTGCTATGAGAGTTTCAGCAAATTCAGAACCCATTTGCATCAATATCAATAACGGTGACATCTCTTTCAATTCACAAGGTAAACTTCTATATGTTTTGGCTTCTCCATTGGAATTAATTTTAATGAATATAACCATTCATGGTTTCAGGAGAGGAGAGTTGTTGATTGACTTCATTGATAATTTCAATGTTAATAATGGATTCCACTAGTCTTTTTTCTTGTGACATAATGACAACATTTTCATTTGGAGTTAAGCTCTCTATTTGGCACTATCTTTGACTCTGTATTATTGGGGGCCTTTTCATTTTATGGGTACTTAAGGAGCTTGGTTGTGACATCAAATTAATCTCCCTATTGATTGAAGTCTCATTATTAGATCCTCTAGAAGTTTCAATAATGTTAAACTTATTCACAAAACCCCACAAATATATTTAGTATTTTTTATTTTCTTAGGCACCATATCCATGGTTTCTGTAGGATTCTTTGCACCCACAATGATAATTGAATTCATCACCTCTATTATGGGAATGCCTTCTAGTCTAGTAATATTTTTATATATCATACTTCTTTTTGTACAAGTAATGATTGCCAGTCTTTTATAAACCCTGACTTTTCAACATTCAAATTCTTTGCACTTGAAGACCCATCAAAATGGTGCACAATATCTGTAGGCCTATCAATAAATATGGAGCCTAGTTGAATGGTAGCCCAAATTATATGGGTTCTTCTCTCAAAGATTTTTTAGTGTCAATCATGCCTCTAGTCTTCCATCTTCACATCAATGATCTAGAGTGAATTTGAAATGAAAATTTTGTATCTTTTAAATTATTTTTAATAAATTCATTATGTGCATATAACCTTAATCAACATCTTAATAGAAGTTGTGAACTTTTGTGAAAGTGTCGATGAGTTCTATTTTTTAAAATATAGCTTTTATCATAAGCATGTGACTTTTTCCTTCTTCTTAGTGATATTGGTGGAGAGGTTCGTAACTTCATAAAATATAAGAAATAATTTTAAAACTAGAAAAAAAATTCAATAATGAAAGCACAATCCTCCTTTGTTAACATTGGAAGGATCAATAATCGAATTTAAGGTTTAAGTTTTTTTTAACAAACTTCAATGGCACTTTAGGAATCACTAATAATTCATACTACTTTAAATTTTTGTTCTTTAAAAAAAATTATTACTATGTTTTCCAATTAACTTGTCTTTATAAGGACCTAAAGGCTAATGTACAACTTCTTAACTTCACAACTTGAGGATTTAAAACTTGTTTATCAAACTAGCTTCGAAAAGTATTGATAAATCCATCAAGCTAAAAAATGGAGTTTAATAGATAATTTTTATTGGGTCAATATTTCTTCGTGAAATATTTTCATAACATGTAAAATAGTATCGTAAACCTCCCTATCAAGTATTTTAGCTCTAGCTTCAATAAAAAATTTGATTTAATTATTTTTTGTAAATAACTTGTTGAAAATTTAGAATTTTAAAATCTCCCAAAATAAAAGAAGTTTTGATATAAAAAATTGTCCCATTAGGAGGAATAAAGTCATAAACATATCTATAAAAGGATTTCTCACTAGATCTTATGGACTTTCAAATTTAACTATTTTTGTGATTTTTCGCATAGTGTGACTACTCCCATGACTTTGGTTGAAATGGAGGATGGTTCTTCAAATTTCTAAGCCTTTCCGTATAAATTAAATCAACTTATGATATTAAAATGTACAAATCTAGTAAATGATATAGAAAACATGTGATACTATTAGTTTGCAACTGGAATCGGCTCGAGAAAGGTGTTTGATGAATGACAGTGCTTGTCATTTTGGCACAAAAAGTTTAAATTTTGAGCTACCAAAACGAGGCTAACAAGACTTAACACATATAAATGGCATAAGAGATGACATTTGGTTAAGGGGGTCATCTCCTTATTATGTAATATTATGTAACTTGATGTGGAGTGTCACATCTTTTGGGATTTCTTTATTTTCTTATAATCCTAATTAACTATATTAATAATTCTTACCTTTATTTAATTTTTCTCTATCACTTCTATATCTCTTTCCACTTTCATATGATAAAGGAACATAGTTAATATAAAATATATTGCCTCTTATGTTTTTGTAATGTCCCCTTCTCGAGCATGACTTTTTTTGTTGACCGTTGGCCTATTCTGGAGACCCGTAGGCTTCTCGGGGGTGAAATTAGGGTTTCTTGGTTGGAGGTTTCTTTTGCTTGCGGATTGGTGATTGAACTGCGGATTCCTTCTGGGTTTTTCGTGAGCTTCGCGGTGATATGTTTTTCTTGGCATTCCAAGCACCTTCATGAATTTACTATTTCTAGTAAATTCTATTTCTGGTAGTGGACCTATTGGCTTCGGCACAGTTGGCTCTCATCTTCAGTCTGTCCAGTTGGTTTGATCAATCTTGGCCTTGGGAAGCATTTTTTGGTGAGATATCCAGTTGATTTTAAAATGTTATATTTTAAAGTTATATTTTAATATTGTGACCCCTTAGCCTAGTGAAACAACTTTAAGTTGTTCTTAAAAGGGGGACTTGGAAGGGTGGCGCCTTATGCAGATGATTTAATATTTTCTTAAGGTCAAAAACAATGCTTGAAAAGTGGACGCCTATCTTATGGTGGAGATTATTTTAAATTAAAAGTCAAATTTCCTTGAAGAAAAAGGGACACCATCTTTGGAGGGAAGAGGAGTTATTTCAAATTTGAAAGTTAGGGTTTCTAGAAGCTTATGGAGAGTCTTCACAAGTTTATAAAAGGAGGTCTTGGTCTTCATTTGGATTATCTGATATCTTGAGTAATGTTATGTTGCCGAAATGGTGTTGGACTGCTTCGAGGAATGAATGCCTCCTAGCTTGGCTCAACTTCGTGCTTGAGAGATAGCACCTAGTGGAGAGGTTTGCTTGCTTTGAGTGATTTTGTAGTGAGTTTGCATTGTAGCTGTTATTTCTTCATTGTAATCCTTATATTTGCAAAATAATCAAAAATCTGGAGTTGCTGGTTTTGTGTTGCAGATTGGTGTTTTGTCTCATAAGTCTTTGGGTGATTTTATTCTGGTTTTGGGTAGTTTACCCATGCATTTTCTAGGCAAGGGCGCCCCTCTCTGTGAAGTTTGGGAATTTTTAATGAAGTCTCCAATTGTATAAGTCAAAATCGCCCCTCCTTGCAGCCGTACCTTTTGGGGTGTCATTGGAATTCGTGCCAAAAATAAATATCTGCATTTAGGTTCTGTTTTATGTTATCATCTTGGGCGCCTTCATTATAGGAGTACTTTGCATCAGATTTCATGCAGTTTGAGTGAGAAATGAGTGAGTTATGAGCTCTTCATTGAGTTTCAGTGTTGCTGGTTGAGTAATTTCAGTCATTGTTCTGTTATAACAGCTTGCATAGAATCCGTCATTTGAGTTAGGTTTTGAAAGGGGAGACATTGAGAGCATTAAGGATAGCATTATTCATTGTTGCAACATTGTGAACATTCTTATCTTGTGCTTAACAGACAAAACTCTTATCTTGTAAGCTGAACAGTAGTACTGTCAGCATTTCTGCTCAATTTTCTCTTCATATTGTAACACCCACTGAACAAGTGGAAGAGGCTGGCTTGCCGCCTATTTATATTCTGAAGTTGCATTTGTATTTCTTACATCTCCACCATATGGTCGCCTCATTTCCTTTTAGGATTGGGTAGCACATACTTGGTGTTGAGTTTACTTTCAGTATTGCAATAGATAGGGATCCTCTGACCATATGCACGCCGTCATCTGGCGCATCTTGGTTAGAGTTATTTCAGTTCATGCATTGCATTGAGATCCTCTGACCACATGCTAACACCTTGCCCATCTCGGGATCCTGGTGTACATCCTTGGTTAGAGTTGAATTCTGCATTGTTTAGTTATTTGCTAACCCTACTTGAATTGTATGTTGTTTTGTAATCGCACAAAAGTAAATTGGCTCGGTATATTTCAGTGGTATCAGAGCTATGCATCTTGCCATCCTGTGAAACAAGCCTTCTATGAGTGACAGAGAACAGAGATACTTAGCAAGGGTATACAAGAGGGATACAAGTCAGAAACAGCCCTATCAGGTTCTAGAAGGTCAGACAGCATCAGAGGTTTTGAGGGCTCATTGGGAGCTAAAGAAAATGGGGGATAATGAAGCGGTGGTAATGGGAGAATTTTGGGCAATAGAATAGCTGATGGGAAAGAGTAAAAGAAAAGATCCGCAAGTTCGAGACAAAAGGTTCGATAGGAAGATGGATGCCTTGATGGATATGGTTTCTCTCATGATGGGGAAATTGGGTCAGATCCCTCCACAAAACAATCCAGGGCATGCTGGAGAACACAGTGCTTCCAACCAGCATAATGGACATGTTGTCCAACCTTCAGCAAGCAGCACATACATCTCTGCTAGACCATTCAAACCCACGTTTTTGGCACCAGTAAACCCACAACCAGAGCCTGAAGAAAATGTTTCATTTTTGGAACAGCTGAGAATAGGCCGTACTGAGTATGAAACTCTCCCTGATGAAGTCAAGCTAGACATGTCCTTCAACGATTTCATGGAGCTTAGAAGGAAGAATAGTGGAAAAGGGAGGAATTATGAACAAAGGAGAATATCAGTACAAGGGGACTTGTATCAAGCTATCAACAAGGTTATGCTTCCCCACTTTGATGGAAGTGATAGTAGTTTTGCTCGAGCTTGGATACAGAAGTTAGACAACTATCTAGCTCTTAGACCCATGGCAGAAGAGGAGGCGATTAAGTTCGCTACGCTACATCTAGATGGGGTGGCACATGAGTGGTGGTACCATGGCCTAGTCACCTTGGGTCATCGGTCTATCACTACCTATGATGAGTTTACCAATAGACTCATAGAGAGATTCGAGAAGAAGGATCCTGAAGTGCATTTCAAAGAGTTGGCACAGTTGATGCCTACATAGCCGAGTTTCAAAGACTTTTAGTAATGTTACTGGAATCATGGAAAGAAGATTGGTGATCCTATTCAGTGAAGGATTGATGGAGCCACTCAAGGGTTGGATTAAAGCTTTTGATCCACCCTCCCTACAGGAGGCAATGAAGAAAGCAAGAAACATGGAGTGGGCTGCTCCCAAAGCAAAGTTTCAATCCAAGCCATCATTTCACAAAGGGGATAGAGGGAAAAGACCTCATCAAAGACCTCATCATAAGGAGTTCAAACGGCATAAACCTCATGTCACGAGATTGGATCCAGAGACTATCAATGAACTCCGAAGAAAGGGGTTATGTTTCCGTTGTTGGGAGAAATGGTCCCAAGATCATGTTTGCCCAAAAGGAGCCAAAATTCATCAAATTGAATACTATTCAGCTGAAGAAAGCAATTCTGATTTTTCTGATCAGTAGTCTGATTTTGAGGACAGCGAAGTAGAAAGAGCTCCAGAAGAGTCCGAAGACGAAAAGGGAAGTGGAGGTACATTGGCTCAACTTTCGAGCTTTCAAAAGAATGAGTCCTTCAAAGTTCGAGGGATGATTAAAGGGCAGCGAATAGTTGCTCTGATTGGGGCAACACATAACTTCATTGATAAAGCTGTGGTGGCAAAGAAAGGGTTGCAAATAGAAGATTTTGAAGGTTTCAGAGTTATGGTTGTTGATGGGTTTCACATCTCATGCACCAAGAAGATTTCAAACATGTCCATGCAATTGGGCAACTATGAAGTCAAGGATGACTTCTATGTGGTTAGCATTGGAGATACGGATGCCATCCTAGGCATTCAATGGCTGCGTTCACTTGGAGAGATCTCCCTAAATCTGCAAACTATGGAGCTTAAGTTTCAATCCGATGGAAAGAAGGTGGTGTTAAGAGTAATGTCTAATGGTGGTCCTCAGATTGTGTCATTCAAGAGAATGGCAAGGCTGATTCATCATGACCAAGTAGAGTGGGCTACGGAATGTATGATTCTTCCAGCTAGTCCGGTTGAAACAAAAATAGACTATCCTCCAGATATTCAGTCTCTACTCACCAAGAAGAGTAAAGCATTTGCTGATTTACCTCCTGGACCACCTCCTGATCGGGGTTCAGAACATGTCATAGAGCTCAAGGAAGGAGCTAAGCCAGTTATCACAACTCCATATTGGTACCCTAAGAAGCAGAAAGATGAGATTGAGAAGAACATTAAGGAACTCTTGGAGATGGGCTTCATTCGTCCAAGCAAGAGTCCTTTCACTTCAACAGTTGTTCTTGTGAAGAAGAAGGATGGTACCATCCGCATGTGTGTGGATTATCGTGCTTTGAATCAAAGCACCATCAAAAATCGATACCCCATTCCGAGGATAGATGAGCTCATTGATGAGCTACATGGAGCCAAGTTCTTTTCAAAGATAGATTTGAGGTCGAGCTACTATCAGATTCGGATGAGAGGATCTAATGTTGAGAAGACAGCTTTCAGATGTCACTATGGTCACTTTGAGTTCCTAGTCATGCCATTTGGGTTGACTAATGCTCCTGCTACCTTCCAGTCTTGTATGAACAGAGTCTTTCAGAAGCAGTTGAGGAAGTTGGTATTGATATTTTTTGATGATATTTTGATTTTTAGCAAGACATGGGAAGAACATCTCAAGCACTTGGAGGAAGTGGTTAGCATGCTTGAAGCTGAGAGCTTGTTTGCTAAAGAATCCAAATGTGAATTTGGGATGAAGGAGCTACTTTACCTTGGTCACATAATCAGTGCTGAAGGAGTGAAGGTTGATCCTGAAAAGATCAAGGCAATTGTTGATTGGCCACCTCCTGAGAACTTGACACATTTGAAAGGGTTCTTGGGTCTTTGTGGATTTTACAGAAGGTTTGTGAAGGGTTACTCACAGAATGCTGCTCCTCTTACTAACCTCACGAAAAAGGGAGCTTTTTGTTGGACAGAAAAGGCTCAAACTACTTTTGATAAGTTTAAGAGGATCATGAGTTCTTGCCCGGTTTTAGCCATCCTAGATTTTTCCAAGCCTTTTGAGCTACAGTGTGATGCATCCGGTGAAGGAGTTGGGGCTGTGTTGATGCAAGACAAACATCCCATTGTGTTTGAGAGCAGAAAACTAAGAGGTGTTGAGAGGACCTACTCCATCTATGATAAGGAAATGCTTGCCATTATGCATGTATTAGCTAAGTTCAGACAGTATTTGGTGGGAAGCAAGTTTGTGGTCAAGACTGATCACAATAGTGTCAAGAACTTCATGCATCAGAAGGATTTGAACGAGAGGCAACAAAAGTGGGTGAGTAAGCTTCAAGCTTACGATTTTGACATTGAGTATGTCAAGGGGAAAAACAACATAGTGGCTGATGCTTTATCTAGAAGACCTCATTTGAGCTCATTATGTGAGCTTATTGCTGATTGGAAGAACATGTTGCTTGCTGATTATGCCAAAAATCAGTTTGCAACCAGCATCATTGAGGGTACTTTTCATGACGAAAGGTACAAGGTGGTTGAAGGGCTGATACACTACAAGGGTAGAGTCTTTTTGGTGGCTGATTCTAAGCTCAAAAAGAAGATTTTGTTGACATTTCATGACATTCCATTTGCTGGTCATCAAGGGTTCTTCAAGACCTATAAGCAGATTAGGAAATATTTTCTTGGAAGAATTTGAAAGGGAAGTTCAGCAGCTACATTTAGGAATGTCCACATGTCAAATGAACAGAATCAACACCTCTACTACAACTAGTCTGCCACAGCTTCTTCCATTCCCAATCAAAAATGGGAAAGCATATCAATGGACTTCATCACTAGGTTGCCCAAAGTCTAAGGAAAAGGCGTATCTATGTTGTAGTGGATAGATTAACAAATTTGCTCCATTTCTTGCCATTACAAGCTCTTTCCAGCGGCTCAAGTTGCAGATCTATTTTTTCATGCGATGTTTAGATTACATGGGTTGCTAAAACATTGTGAGAATTAGGGACAAAGAGTTCCTAAGCACCTTTTGGCCAAGGAGTCTTTAGAATGAGTGAATGCAGTGCTTACTCCTAGCACTAGTTATCACCCTCAAACCGACGGACAAACAAAGATAGTGAACAAATGGTTGGAAGGTTATTTGAGGAACTATGTTTCAGAACAGCAAAGAGCATGGGTGAAATGGCTTCACATAGGTGAATATTGTTATAATTCTTCTTTTCACATGTCAATAAGAATGTCACCTTTCATGGCTCTTTATGGTTATGAGGCTCCTAGCTTTGTTGATTTGGTGTTTGGAGATAGCAAAGCCCCTCAAGCCAAGGATTTATTGCAGCAGAGTCAAGATATCTTGAAATCATTGAAGAACAATCTTCAGATTGCACAGAATCAGCAGAAGATGTACGCTGATCAGCGGCGTGTTGAGCGCTCTTTTGAGGTTGGAGATATGGTTTATCTTCGACTACAGCCTTACAGGCAGTCTACTCTCAAGAAGAGTGGAGCTGAGAAGCTCAAGCCTCGCTTCTATGGACCGTTCAAGGTTATCAGAAGGGTGGGAGCTGTAGCTTATGAGTTGGAGCTACCTTCGGATAGCAGAGTGCATAATGTCTTCCATGTGTCTCGGCTCAAGAAGGCACTTGGACACATGTTGTGCTTCATCCTGAGTTGCCACCTTTGGATGAAGAAGGATAGTTGTTTTGGAGTTCACAGAGATTCTTGATTCGAGGCGTTCTTT
>VDFB02136438.1:0-52464 GCA_007258455.2 Sequoia sempervirens
AGCATCCCTCGAAGTAAAAACCAAATTGTCATTTCGACAGCATAACATTAGCATAAATTCATAGATAATCAGCTCTTCAAACAGCAGCAATTTATAAGCTTTTGTTGGCAAATGAAGCAGCAAGAACTCTTCAAATTCCAAGAAGTTGAATCACTTCAACTTCCAAAAGGGACGCCACCTTTTTGCATTTTACTTTTGAAATAATAAAATATTACTCAACCTCCTTTAGGCGTCCAACTTCACTTTGCAACAATAAAGCATTTAATAAATCATTAAATTCACAATTGACCCCCTTAATGGCCCCTCTTTTAAAACAACATGAAGTTATTACTCCTAGGCGTGGGGTACAACTGAGAAACATGAAATTTGACTAAGTATAAACTCAACTCATGAAGAAAACCAAACCCAAAGCCAAATTGAAACTGATGGATAATAAGATGACTTGAGTTGAACTGTTGATGATGCCACTGCCAAAAATAGTAAGTTTACCTCAAAACCAACAGAAAGCAGAACTGAGCTGGAAGCAAGACTTAATGAAAGTGGAAACCCTAAATTCGCACATCTGAGTAGCCTATGGATTTCTGGAAATAGGCTAAAACCAAATGAAGAGTGTATGGCCAAAATGGGGACATTACAAATACTTATTTATAATCTCAGAAATAAAACAGACATGAATAATAAGTAGTCAACATCGATTGGGACAACCACAGATTAAATAATATTGCCTCTAAGAAAGTATCAACCCAATCAGGCACTCAACTAGGTTAACATTGTGTTAATACTTATTTGAAAACTTTGAAACTACAATAATAATCCAACCATGAGTATGAATAGAAACCCATATACAAAGCCTCAAACTTTTGCTTCTCAGACAAGCTGGATGTAATTGCTATTCTCCAAATTGATCTCCTCAAATTTGGTCACTTAAGGTGACCATTAAATTTGCAATGAAGCACCTGTAGAAACCTTGAATGGATTCCTCAACATTCAAAAAGCTGGTCACTTAGGGTAGATAGTTTCACTACCGAAATTGGTGCCTTAGGGTTTTCAAACCCACATACCAAGGAAGCTTCAAAAAGCTCTTCAAATGAAATGAGAAAATAACTAGAAAATAACTCCAAGCTTGAGAGAAATGAGCTCCTTGGCTTTTTAAAGAACTCCTTGTTCTTCTAGAAAGATCTAAAAAGAATCTTCACCAAGCTTCTAGAAGAATAATTTAATATTCCTTAAAGTTACATTAGAATATTTTATTTTTTACTTAAGTCACTTTAATAAATATTAATAAAGTGACTTTATAATATTTTATTATTTCCACTTTATTTTAATTAAAATAATCAATTAAAGTCATCCTTTTGAAATAATATTAATTTTTGGACAACTTAATCAATTAAATTAATTCACTTTATCACAAATTTGGGGACATTACACACAAGTGCTTCAAAAGAGGCAAATCTCATGACATGGAGGTGTATTCTATTGACGGATTAGAATCTAATATACTAGAACAACAGTCTGATTTTTCGGAAAGAGAAGAGGAAGAAGCTCCGAAAGAGATGGGAAAGGACCAAGAAAGTGAGGGTGCATTTGCCCAACTTTCTAGTTTTCAAAAGAATTGTTGATGTGGTTTTTGTGACCATACCAAACAGCAGAACAAAGTAGTCCGAAGGCTATTCCATTCTCTCTTGATAAAAGTATTCCGTGCGCTAAGATTGCGAGAAAGTTCGCACGTTCAACTCCAAGGTTCCTTTAATGCGAATAGACCCAGTTCGGTTGATGTGTATTTGCTGTGTTCTTACGAGGGGACTTACACAATTGTTCAGACTTCTTGCAGTTAGCAGCTAATGTATGATTTTGAAGGGGAATTCTTGCGTATGATTTGGCAATGTGGTTTGTTTCCTAAAAACTAATCAGAAATGTGCGGAAAGTAAAAGAGTTTAGGGCCTAAGAAACTTATGTTCTACTCTAAATGCAAGATATGTGGGATTTAGTTTTGGCAGACTTCAACCAGATTTCACCTAGCCTCACGTCGGACAGCCTCGGTAAAATCGGTGCAATCTTCAAGGGGATAGCAAAAGATGTTCAAATTATGACTCAACATGCATACACCATCACAACGATGCATATAAGCATACAAATCACAATTGAAGTTAAACACAAAATAATTTCCAGTCGACCACGCAAGGCAAACTTATCATCAACAAGTTGCTAGTGGTATGGAATAAAGAAGCTACCTCAACAAAAATACCACACATCAAAGTAAACTACTTGCATGAAAAATTAAACTACTTGGATACGAAAGGAAGGAGAGACCTTGCGAGCTATTCATGACAAGACGAATTCCACCATCAATGAAAAGATCTATTATCATGAAAAGTGTTACACAACAATCTCCCAAAAGTTTTCAAAGGGAAAACTTTCTTTCTTCTCCACACTATGCAAAATGATCTACTATGCTCTACTCTCTAGCTCTAGCTCTAATGCTAATGCCCAATCTCTCACAATGTCTACTGTCTAATCTGATAATGCAAATGAAGGGGACTCCCCTTTTTATAGCTAGCCAAGTCCCAAAAGACGGCTAGGGTTACAATTAATAGAGCGGCCAGAATCGTGCCACCTCAGCCCTAACCCTAAAAACTGCCAGAATAGGGAGTGGTACATTAAATGAATCAAAGATTCCCACTCACTCCCATAAATAGTAAATGTAATAAATGCCCATATTCAGTCTTCTAGAAGATCCTCGTCCAGTAGTGTGTTCCCACTTGCCTTCTCTCTGACTGCCAACTACACGAATCTGCGAAGCACAGTCTCAACTTCCTGAACTGAAATCGGTGGAACACAATCTAAAAGCTGAGAAACTCTAACCTTTGTGGTGAATGCTGGAATTGCCTTGTACAAGATTTTCTCCAAGCAATCAAGGAGTCCTGCGTGTTCTGGATCAAAGTGGAAAAAGTAGCAGTATTCTCGAAATCATCTTGTACAAAGGTCTTAACATCTGCAAAGAAAGGCACCAGCAAACCCCTCAAATTATCAAAATTAACTTCATCTGGATTTAGCCGCCTAGCAAATATAGCCTCAAAGGTATTCTGAACTCCATCTATAATGTTGGCCATAGCCTTATGGACTCTAGCTGAATCAGCTTGTGCTGCATCGAAGAAGCCACGCCCTGTGATTGCCGAAGAATACCACCGAGAGAAATCATATCGGTCATTCTCATGAATGACACCTCCATCAATCAGCACCCTTAATGGCACATGCCTCAATACCTCAAGACGCTGGATCACCTTACTCTAATAGATGGAAGCATCGCCCCAAGCATGATCAACCGCCTCCATCCGTGCCAAAATACCAGAGGCTTGCTGAAAAGCAGAAGCAAGGTCCTCCATAAACTTCTCAGTCTCGGCACGAACTCCTGTGACCCATTTATCTGCCTCCTGTGCCATCTTTCCTAACTCCATCAAGCCGCTGATCGACTCTCTAGGTATCTCTGCTGGAGGCTCTATCACTGGAACATCCTGCCCTCGAGAACGAGACAACTGCTGAACATATCCTATTAAAGCTTTGTGTTCTCCTTTCAACTTCTTATATTTTCCTTCCTTCTTGAATAACCTGTCCTTGAGGGCAAGGTAGGAGTTATCACACTCCACAATTTGAGCACCAGTAGGGCGTCCCAAATCCAGAGTGGTGACCACATAATTCTCAGGAACTGCTTCATTCCGGTCACACTCAACTCGTGGCACAGCTACATGAAGGGTACGGGAACCATCCTCATCTGTGGAGATCTTCGAAAACTTTCTTGCTTTCTTCTTCGGTGGAGGGGCACTGATCCGGTTCAAAAACTCTTCCATCTAAACGGCTGGATCAATATCCTCACTAGGGCTTCTTCTCATTCTGTCCTTAAGCCAATCAGGCACATCATACTGTATATCGAAGGGCTGCTGCTCCTATGCCTCTACTTCTCTAACTTGTTCAACTTCATCATTCTGGCGAGGCTCATCGTCCTCAAGTGGCTGAGTATCACCTGACACTATATCATCATCATCGTTCATGGCCACATATAACTCCTGCTGAAACTGAGGGTCAGTAATAGTCCCCTCATCATCCTGCTGATCAACCCTATTAGGTGCGTTGACGCTCTGGCCAACTGACTCCCTCCGTGGAGGCTGAATATCATCCTGTATTGCCTGCACCTGATTCAATGCAATCCTCTGATCAGCAAATAAGGATACCTCCTGTATACTTGGAGAACGTGTCTCCAATGGTGTCGCAACTGTAACTCGTGGAGGCTCTGGCTGAGTAGGCTCCTGTCGAACTATTTCCTTCTTCCTGGACTCTGGGCCTCGTGTAATCTGCTTCTTTTTGCCAGTGGTGGGCGTCCTGTGATCTCCCATCATATTGTAAGTCAAAGCAATTGACCTACTCTTTAGCCTGTTCACACGCCGATCAACCCATGCTCTAGTAAATGTCATGACAGGGATAGAAAGCGTATCCAAATCTGCAATTTCGGGCTCTGACCAATCAGGAGGTGGAAGTGGAGTATCTCGAACAGCTGCATAATCAGGATGGACAACATCCATATCCTCGTTCACCTGGTCTGGAACCGGCACCACTTCGCACTCCCTGATCAAGGTAATTGGCAACCGGGAAAACATTCTTTTCCTCACTTCAATTTCATCAGCCGCATCAGCCCAATAATCCTCTATGGTGGCCTTATGTTTGAATTCTTCTGACAACACCCACTTGATGTTATGATGCGGGTCATAGTGTTGTCGACTTGTATGATATGAGAAATGATAAAACTGAAGTTCACTTTCAGCCTCTCTAGCTGCCTGTATCGAAGGACACACCTCATCTGAGTTGCCCATGACAATTGGAAATTCTATCACTCCCTTTTTCTTCTTCTTTTGAATTTTGTCAAAGGCAAGCGATTGCCTAGATATCTCTAGCATCAATATTTTATCTGTCGGGTATTTCGGCAGCCTATATGGGTATGATGAGAAACCTTGTAGCCTAATGTAAGAAAATCTCGGAAACTGTATAAACCAGCACCCATACCTCTCGATTAACTCCTGGGCATCTCTCAAGATTCTATGATGTAACCGCTCCTGAAGCAATCTCGTAATATACATGGTGAATGAATCGTTGACACGTTTGTAGTGAGTTGTGCTCAACAGGTGCAACTGTGGACAAGCATCATAAATCTTGAACTGATGAGAGCCACATCCAACAGGCTCCTTGTAAGAAATTCCCCTGTACTTCGTCATCCGTGCCAACATATAAATGAGATAGGAGCTCATGTAAAATGTCTTGGTCCTCCTCAAGCTCAGGAGCTGCTCATGTATATTATCAGTGATCATCTCGGCCCAATTGACATAGTCCTTTCCTTCCAGCACCAGGTTGATGTAATAAAACATCCAAGGCTCAAAAATAAATGACTGTGCACAGCCTCCAACCCTGCTCAGCATCATGATGAGGTCACAATACTCCTGCTTCAAATCATCCGCTATGATCTGTTTGGGCAACTTCGTTCGAGAAGGCTTAGGAGTGCTCATCCAGTGGGTGTTAATTGTATCCATGCATCGCTTAAAAGCAGAAGCATACATACGCTCAGCTCGTTCTTTGGATTTGTAGATTATATTTCTGTGCACCGGGATCCCGAAAGCTTCACCAATGGCCGCTGGAGTAAGATTTGCAAGTACTTGGCCATCAGGTGACATGATCGACCGGTGTTCCTTCTCGTAGCAATTAGCACACTCCATCATCAGCTCCGAGCATTGAATGGCTGGCGGGAAACCAGCAGCTGCATACAATCCACTTCGGACAATGTTGTGCGAAGTGGTCGAAGCTCGATGACTTCCAATTCCAAACATCCTGTTCTTGAAGGTCTCCAGGTTGACGGAGCCCAGGTTAGTGTCTGTCAACTTGCCCAGCTTTGAAATGAATTTTGACTCTGGCATTAACGTCTTGCTCAGCTTCTTGATCACGGCCTGTCTCGAGGCACCATTGTCCTTTCCAGTTGTCCTCATTTCAGCCATGTGCAAACAATAACATCCATCAGCAATTTAATTTAAAAAATAAGATATGACATTGTGTGGGGGCTGCAGTCGATTTTAGAAGCTGCAATAACTCTCTTATTTGCAAACCTCAGCTTCTTCTTTGATAAATTCGAACTTCAACACTTAGAACAGATTTCTAAGTAGACTTCAGCCTTAGCAACTTCAATCTGCAACTTGAACTTCTACAAATTCATACTCCACACCAGCAATCAGCAACTTGCAAGTTCGTACTTTTGAGTTCTCAGCTATTCCTTGTTTCAAGGCGTCCCTTCAACTGGCAATTTCCACTAAGCTCAATCAAGATAAGCTCTAACAATCAGCAAGTTCGAATTCAAGCTCTTAGCAATCAGCAAACTCAAGTCTTCAACCAGCAAGTGCGTCCATTTTGCTAATGCACTTCTCAGCAACTCAAGGCGTCCCTCCTCAGCAACCTCAGCAACTAAAGCCTCAAACTCTTCAAGCAATTCACTGTAATGCTTCACTTAGAGCAAATTCGACTTCCTCAGCTGTGAAAAATAAGCGAAAAACTTCTCCATTTTATAGCCAAAATTTGAATTCTAGAAGAAGTTAATTTTAGCCAGTGCATTTAAGTTCCACTACTTTGTTTCAAAAATTCGAATTCTCCCTCTCTGGTATTTCTGACACTTGTCTCCAGTCGTCGGGAATCTTGTTCTTCTAGAAACTTGACTTTGACTGGCGTCTTTGAATTTACTTTTGAAAATTTAATTTAAATTCCTCATTTTAACTCACCAGCCAGAGCTCTGTCACTTCAATTTGAATTTAATTTTTCCTCTGCTCTGGAAAATTCATCCTTGAAGAATTCAATCAAAATCGTCTAGGCAACTATCTTCAAATTCATCACTTGTAAAGAAAAAATCATTCTGAAAATACATTTTATTCATCTTTGCCTTAGAGAATTTTAAATTCTCCCTTAGGAAAATTCACAATGTGAGCCCTGATTAAATTCTTCACTGAAAAAGTGTCGGCGAAGCGCGGAAAACTTGGGAATCCATCTATCATCGCAAATGTTCAGTACCCAGAAGAAAATTTTCTTCAGAATGTCTCGAATCCATTGGTACCCAACGAACGGGTTCATTTAATTTTTTGAATTTTGAACCTTAGAAAATATTATTTTCATCATTTTAAATTCATTCTTCGCCTGTGATCATTCTATTTTGCTCCAACTTGAAGAAATTCGAATTCATCCTGCATTTTCATCATTTCTGACTTCATCACTGAGAGAATTTGCCGATGCTTCGAAAAATTTCACCACCTTGAGCTCTAGACGTATTTTCTAAGAAGAAAATAATTTTGCCTTAGAAAATATTTTAATCATCTTGCATTTTGAGAATTTGCCTTAGAAAATATTTTGATCATCTTCCAGCGTGGGAGATCTTATCAATTTCATTTAGAATTTTTTTTTTTATGAGGACGTCCAGCACGTTTTTATTTCTCACTTCACTCCACACTTGAAAATATTCATTTAAACCCAACGCTTAGGCAAATTCTCCAACACTTTAAAAAAAATATTTTATTCTTACCTGAGGCGCCTAGCACACTTAGCATTTTATTTCACTCCTAGGAAAATATTTTCCAACACATACCACTTTCAACGCCTAGCAAGTTTGTTTTGACTTCACACGCCTTAGAAATTTTTTTCTAACACCTTATAACTCCCATTACCCTTGGCGCCTTGGGCGCATTCTTGATGTGGAGGAGGATAACGCCTCACTTTTCACCATGTCTAGGCAATATTTCTTACCCCACTTACCACCTTTATTCATCTTTTACCATCCAAACTTGGGCGCATTTGAGCATATCCACTGGATGACCTTTCAACTTCACTTTTTTGTCTTGACATGCACTAGTTTGGGCGCATTTCACCCCTTGAGGAGGACGAACTCCTTTGACTTGTTGGCTAGCTTTTACCTTGAGCGCATTTTATACTTGCTGGTGGATGAACGCCTTCATGTGACTCTTCAACTTCCATTTTTTTGTCTTCACTTGCCTGCATTTGGGCGCATTTTGGCCTTGGAGAAGGATGAAAAGCTTTGACCTTGTTGACTCATTCTTCCTTTGGGCGCATTTTCCTGTATGTGAAGGATAAACTTGGGCGCATTTTGATGCATGAAGAGGATGAGAAACTTTGACCCCGCTTTGACTTCTCTGTGAACTGGGCGCATTTCACCCCCTGAGGAGGATGGGCGCATTTTGAGGGGGGTGGCGGATTTCTACACTTAGAAAAAATTTCATCCTCTTTTCTTCTTCAAGGTGGGCGCATTTAGGCATGCCAACAGGATGAAAATCGTTGACTTCCTTTGACCATTTGTGCTTTGGGCGCATTTCACCCTGTGTACTGGACGAACTTGACATTCTTAGAAAAAAATTTTATGCCTCCTCACTAGCTGGCGCATTTTGCCATAGCTGCAGGACGAAGTTCCAGACTTAGACAAATTTTCATCATTTTTCGCCAGCTTACGTGCCCTGCTATTTATAGTAAGCCTTCTCATTTTTGCACTTCTGAAGCCCGGAACGACTTGAAATTTTGCTCACTGCATCATCATAACCTCGTTGTCCTGTCGACACTGCCACTTTTGGTCACCCTGCTATTTTTAGCTCGTTTCCGGAGGTGGTTTACTATAAATAGTAACCTCTCGTTTCTGGAAGCTCCATTGCTCCGATTGATTTGAAATTTTAATGAGGCGCTCCTCACCACGTGACCTTACTGTCGACATCGACGCATGCAGCTGATTTACTATTTTTAGCCAGTTTCCAAATTGGCTTACTATAAATAGTAAGTGCTCCGTTTGACTTGAAATTTCACCAGCAGATAGCCTGAAGGACGCTGGTCGCGGTGGTTTACACCGGTTTTCGAAAATTCTGACCTTTTACGCCTATTTTTGGGTCCCGAAGCTGGAAACCCTAATTTGCCTTGCATGCATACCAAATGAACTCTGTTTCTCTTCGTTTCTGCAGCACTGCAATCAGCTCGTGAATCGAACTGCTGGGAAGCGGTGCCGACACCGCTAAAATAGCAAGTTCCTTCTGAGTGATTATCTCCATTTGCATGTCACACCTTCGAAGCTCTCGAAAAACCCATCGGAATCATCCAACATGCAAAAGAAACCGACATGCAAACCCTAAAAATAGCCTCGGAAGACTGAACTCGAAAGTTGTCTCGTTTTGCATGTTACCCGTTAAAGGTCCCGAAAACCCAGAAGGAATATGCCAACATGCAAAGAAAAACTCTGCATTTGAGCCCGAAATTCGCGGAAACTGGACTGCTAAAAATAGTAAGTTGTCTGTTTTCGCTCAAATTTTGCATGCGAGCAGTCTGATGTGCCCTGAATTTAGTGTGACTGTCGGAATCTCAAAGATGCTGACGAATTGCCCTGAATTTCACACTTACTAAAAATAGTAAGTACCTCAGAATTTGACGAAAATTTGCTGGAAGCCTGCTGGAAGCATACTGACAGCAATGTTAAGTTCAAAATTTCAATTTATTCACTCTATTCGACCTCGGACTGACTAGGAACGATGAAACCCTAATTTTAGACTTGGTCAGTTTCACACTTAAACTCACTGACGGGCGCAACCCCTCGAAAGGCGGACATCAGAAAAGAGACAGAGCGAGAGAGAGAGAAGAAAACCCAAGCCAAAAGACCGGAACGGAGCAAAAATTAGGGGGTCCCCATTTGAATGGGGCGATGTGTGAAAAGGTCACAACAAGAATGAGTCTTTCAGAGTTCATGGAGTGCTTGGAGGGTAGGGAATCGTTGCTCTAATTGATACTGGAGCAACACATAATTACATTGACGAAGGAATAGTTGCTAAGAGAGGCCTCAAGACAGAAGAATTTGAAGGTTTCAAGGTCATGGTGGCTAATGGCTTTACTATTTCTTGCAATCACAAGATCTCGAATATGTCTATTTAGTTGGGTAACTATGAAGTCAAAGATGACTTCTATGTTGTGAGCATTGGAGATACTAATGTAGTGCTTGGCATTCAATGGCTGCGATCTCTTGGAGAGATCACTTTGAATCTACAAACCATGTAGTTGAAGTTCACGTGGTGTTGAGAGAGATGTCAAATGGAGGACCTCGTATTGTGTCGTTCAAAAGGATGGAAAGGCTAATTCGTCATGACCAAGTGGGCAGTAGAGTGTTTGATCATGCCATCCAATTCTACAGAGGATAAGAGACACTACCATCTTGATGTTCAGTCTTTGATCACAAAACAAAGGTATTTGGTAGTATACCTCTTGGGAGACCTCCTGAAAGGGGGATTGAGCATGTTATTGAGCTTGAGGAAGGGGCCAAATCGGTCATAACTACTCCACACCGATATTCAAAGAAACAAAAAGATGAGATAGAGAAGGCCATCAAAGAACTCTTGGACATGGGTCACATTTTCCCAAGCAAGAGTCCTTTCACTTCTGCAATGGTTTTGGTGAAGAAGAAGGATGGCACTATGCGCATGTGCATAGACTATCGGGCCCTAAATCAGAAGACAATAAAAAACTGGTATACCATTCCTAGGATTGATGAACTCATAGATGAGCTACATGGAGCTGTCTACTTCTCCAAGATAGATCTTAGATTAGGCTACCATCAGATTAGAATGGGAGAAGCAGATATTGAGAAGACTGCTTTCAGATGCCACTTTGGGCATTTTGAGTTTCTAGTCGTGCCCTTTGGGTTGACTAATGCACTTGCAACCTTCAAGTCCTGTATGAATAGGATATTTCAAAAACAATTGAGGAAGTTTGTGCTTATCTTCTTCGATGACATCCTAATCTACAGTAAGTTGTGGGAAGAGCATCTCAAGCACTTGGAGGAAGTGCTTAGCATCTTGGAGTCAGAGTCATTGTTTGCTAAGGAGCCCAAATGTGAATTTGGAATGACCAAGTTTCTTTATCTTGGGCACGTGATTAGCTCTAAGGGAGTTAGTGTTGATCAAGAGAAGATTAAGGCTATCTTGGACTGGCCTCCTCCACAGAACCTCTCTTAGTTGAAGGGTTTTTTGGGACTTTGTGGTTTTTACAGGAGGTTTGTGAAGGAATATTTTTAGATGGCTGCCCCTCTTACAAATCTCACCAAAAAGGGGGCATTTGCATGGTCTGAAAAAGCACAAGTGGTCTTTGCGAGATTCAAACAGCTTATGAGTTCATGTCTCGTTTTGGCCATACTCAAATTTTCCAAGCCATTTGAGTTGCAGTGTGATGCTTCAGGAGAAAGTGTTGGTGCTGTACTAATGCAAGAAAAACATCCTATTGTCCTTGAGAGCAAAAAATTGAGGGGTGTAGAGAGGACATACTCAATCTATGACAAGGAGATGCTATCATGCATGCTTTGGCCAAATTCAGACAGTATTTGGTGGGAAGCAAATTCATTGTAAAGATTGATCACAACAACCTCAAACACTTCATGCATCATAGGATCTTAATGAAAGACAACAAAAGTGGGTAAGTAAGCTCCAAGCTTACGATTTTGACATTGTGTATGTCAAAGGGAAGAATAACATTGTGGCTGATGCCTTGTCAAGAAGGCCACACTTGAGTGCTTTGGTTGAGATCACTGCTGATTGGAAGGAGCAAATAATTGTAGAGTATGCCAAGAATCTGTTTGCTACTAGCATAGTTGATGGCACTTTGCATGATGAGAGGTACAAGTTGGTTGATGATTTGATACAATATAAGGGTAGGATCTTTTTGGTACCTAAATCTAAGCTCAAAATGAAGATTTTACAATCATTTCATGACATTCCCTTGGCTGGTCATCAAGGGTATTTCAAGACATATAGGCAGATTCGTGAGAGGTTTTCATGGAAAGGACTCAAAGATGAGGTCCTTCGTTATGTTAAGGAGAGTCCGATTTGCCAACAGAACAAAAATGAGCACACTTTTCCAGCTGGTTTATTGCAGCCCTTGCCTATTCCCAATCAGAAATGAGAAAGTATCTCAATGGACTTCATCACTCAGTTGCCTAAGGTGCAAGGGAGAGATTGTATCTATGTCATTGTTGATAGATTAACAAAATTTGCACACTTTTTTGCCATTACCAACTCATTTACATCAACTTAGGTTGTTGATTTGTTCTTTAGAGTGGTGTTCAGATTGCATGGGCTGCCCAAGAACATTGTTAGTGATAGGGACAAGAAGTTCCTAAGTATGTTTTGGTAGGAGGTTTTCAGATTGAGTGGTACAGTGCTCACTCCAAGCACTAGTTATCACCCACAGATGGATGGGCAAATAAAGATTGTGAACAAGTGGTTGGAGGGCTATCTTAAGAATTATGTTTCAGGATAGCAGAAGGCTTGGGTGAGATGGCTTCATTTGGGAGAGTATTGCTACAACTCTTCATACCACATGTCCATCAAAATGACTCCTTTTATGGCTCTGTATGGTTATGAGGCTCTTAGCTTCATTGACTTGTTTTTTGGTGATAGTAGAACCCCTTAAGCGAGGAATTTGTTACAATAGAGTCGAAACATTTTGAAGTCCTTGAAGGACAATCTCCAGTATGCCCAGAATCAGCAAAAGTTGTATGTTGATCAACAACGAATAGAGCGCACATTTGAGGTTGGGGACATGGTCTACTTGAGACTACAGCCTTACAGACAGTCCACTCTCAAGAAGAGTGGAGTAGAGAAACTTAAGCCATGTTTCTATGGGCCTTTCAGGATCACCAGGAGAGTTGGGGAGGTGGCTTATGAGTTGGAGCTATTAGGGAGTAGCAAAGTACATAATGTCTTCCACATGTCATGCCTCAAGAAGGTGCTTGGGCACAATATTGTTGCTTCTACAGATTTGCCTCCATTGGATGAGGAGGGACAATTGGTTTTGGTGCCAGAGGCATTTATTGATTTCAGGGAGTGCTCTTTGAGGACTATCCAAGAGTATTTGGTGAAGTGGAAGAATTTACCAGTTGAGGATGCTACTTGGGAGGATGAGTAGATTTTGTAGTATCCAAACTTGCGATTGCTTGAGGACAAGCGATCTTGGGGAGGGAGGACTCTAATGTCCCCTTCTTAGCACTAGTCCTTTCTGAGATTGTTAGCTTATTTTAGAGGGCCCATAGGCTAGTCGGAGGTAGAATTAGGGTTTCCTATTTTCTAAGAGGTATCTTTCTGAGTTTTTGGGGGATGGTTGCAAGAGTTTTCTAGTTTGTTTTCTGGGTCTTTCTGGGTTTTTAGAGAGCTACAGTGGGTTGTCACATGCATTTTCATGAGTGACTAGTTATGGACTTACTATTTTTAGTAAGTTATGACAGCTACTCGAAATGTGCTCAAATGGTGATTGGAGTCACTATTTTTAGTAGTATGCTATTTATAGTAAGTGCTTTTTCTGGCAGTGTGGTTTGAGTCTTGGCAACAGTTCAACACTCAGTTACTATTTCTGGCAGTGTGGCAGTGCAGTATTGGCAAAGGCTTCTCCAGCTTTCTTGGAGTTCAAAAAAGGAAGAGTTTAATAACTTATGTTATTTTTTAATGTTGCTTTTTGGCCTCTATGCCTAGGCTTTATAACTTGAGTTGTTTTAAAAAAGTGGGCCTCATATTTGGATGCCAATGTTGGAGATTATTGCAATTTAAAAAGGTTTATTGATGCAAGTAAAGTTGGACGCCAAGTTTGATAAGTCGAAGAGGTTTTTAATGAATATTATATTACTCATCTTTTGGGCATCCCTTTTTGGAGGGAGTTGAGAATTTGAACTTTTGGGTTTGAGCTTATAAATACATGCCTCTCCCTCTCATTTGGTTATCCAATTTTATCATAACGAAGTGTTGTCGAAATCGTTTCAGACTCTTGCTTCGAGGTTGATACACCTATTTCTTCTTCAGTTTCGAGTTTGCAAGATAACTCCTAGCTGAATAGTGGATGCTTTTTCATTTTGAGGTTGCAGATTGAGCTTCATTGGTGATGGCTTCTTTCATATTTTTTGATCTTGTGGGTTTTGATTATATAACATTTTGGTGTGGGTGTGAGTTAGTTTTCAGTTTGATGATCATTTTGGAGTGTTTTTTATTAATTTTCTAGTTGTTGGTTTGTGAAGGGCTGAAGCACGTTCATGTTCACGCTGTCCTAAAGAGTTGATAATATTTTGTGGGCATTGGCTCATTATTTTCCTCACTCCTAGGTGCCCCTTTGCCTAGAGTTTCATGAATTTTGGCTGAGTGCTTGATTTTTCCTAGCTGGTCGCCCTTGTTGGGATACCATATAGTTTTCTAGTGTTGCGGTGGGATTTGTGATGGAGTTTGGTTGCCAATTTCAGGGAGTTTCTTAGTTGGAGATTGGACGCTTAGTCTTGCTTTATCCATTGCAACAGATTTGGGATCATTTCAAGGTGTTTGGAGGAAGTTATGATGTTTTCTTGATGGCTGGTTGAGTTTTTCAGTTCACTGCCCTATCATATCAGACTGTTGTTGCAGCGTAGCAGACCTTGTATTTTGATTATATTCTCATATTTTCATGATGCCATATCATTATAATGTCTTAAGGATGGATATCTGATACTTGGGCTTTCATATAGTTTGATTATCTCATGATATATTGTATTGGACATCATATTGTAACGCTGATATAGTAGTACTAATCAGTTTTCATCCTTCAGTTATTTTGTATTACACTCCCGCTGGATAATTGGTTGAGTTTGCTTACTTTCTTGTTGCCCGTTGAAAAGTGGAAGTGGCTAGCTATGTCACCAAGTTATTTTCTTTACTTTACTTTCCTATAGCCTGTTGAAAAGTGGAAGTGGCTGGCTTTGCCGCCAAGTATTTTACATTTCTCTATTGGCTTGCTTGCCGCGAATAGCTCTTTGTACTTCTAGCTTTGATATAGTATTTAGATCCCCTTACACTGTATGCTCTCACCTTGCCCACTTCAGGATCTAGGTGATAAAAAAGTGAAGGGTTGCTTCTAGTTTGCTTATCTTTACATTGGGCTAATGCTAACAGGTGAAGTTTGTGTGAAAATTTGGGAAAAAACTAAGGGGATATATTTCAAAAACTGATCACCACTAAATTAACATAAATACCAAACTATAATTGAAAATGCAATAGCACTACTACCAAAATTGTCTCTCAATTAGTGTGCTCAATCTTCAAGCAAAAAACTAATGAAAAATAGGAATGTTCTTCCATTCTCCGATAAGTCCTCTAACCTCATCTTTAACACCTTAAGCTCTCTTAGAACCAAATATAATATAAAAATCTCCAAAAATTCAATCGATACAATTACACATTGTATCTTTATTATAAAATAAAAAAATCATCTATGAAAAATATACATTACAAATAAATCATTATACCACTATATTCTTATATATCTCTTTTATAATTCAAATGAATTTTGAATCCCAAAATGAATCCATGTTTAAACAAAATTGAAAAAATACTAAGCAAAATACTTTTTATAAATTTTATAGTCATAACGTTCAATTTTAATACTAAAAAAAAATTACTTTCAATTTACCTTGTTACACTGAAACATAAATTACTTATTTCTCCCATGTATCTTTCAAACCTCATACCTTTGAGATCAATTTGAAAACTCCTTCACATCCAGGCAGTGGACTTCCACTATTCACTTTTAGTAATAGAAAAACAGGAATTTTATATGGTTAAGATAAATTGTAAGTTAAACTTCCTTATTAATAAAAAAAAGAAGAGAGAGATTGTAAGTTAAACTCCCTTATTTAGAAAAGAAAAGAAAAAAGAGAGGGGGAACGAATCACGATTGTCACAGCTGCTATAACATCATGCGGGCTGTTTACTTAAGGCCCAAGTTATGTGGATTAATGACTAAAATAAGTTGTACACTAGCAAGTCATGCATATAAAATAAATATCGACAACACATGCTCAATTGATTTAGTATCAGGCTCAATTTGAAGTGTTTGAATGGATATTATAATGGTTAAACACTGATTTGATCTTAACCAACTGGGTCTCTTAGTTCTCTGGATTATTGAAGTGATAAAATAATTTCTGGAGTTTCCTGCCTGGGATCTTGAAACTGATAAACATAAATAATGCATGACAAGCTATTTCTTAATAATGTAAGAACCATGTTCATTAACAAACATCCGTATTAGAACAAAAGTTCATTATTTAAGATCCTCATATCTCTCTGTATTGTGGTCCTGAAAAGGCTTTGAATCTGTCACTAAATTTCCTGATTTGCAGGAGCTGAAGCAATGTTTGCTGATTTGGGTCACTTCTCAGTAAGATCCATCCAGGTAAGCTCAGACAAATTTGTTTACGTTGAATGCTATGATGTATCCTCTGGACTCTGGAATAGGCATATTCTTCCTTCATTTGAATTTAGTAGGACCTGAACTAAAGTTGCACAACTTATATTGTTATGTCATTGTTTCAACTCTCCACTATAATGCTTGATATATAATTGCCATCTGCAGCTAGCCTTCACGTTTGTTGTGTTCCCATGCCTGATACTGGCTTACATGGGTCAGGCAGCATACCTCATGAAAAATCCAACGATGGTAGACAAAGCGTTTTATGCTTCAATTCCAGGTAAGGTTTAGCCAATTACAACATTTACTGAATCCATGTCTCTTTGCGTCAGGGAAAGAAGCTTTGGAAAGTGCTTGCGTAATATATTTACAAAAATTCCTTGTCAATAGCAGAAATTGAGCTTCTTTTATCTAATTGATTGTTTGCTTTTAAAATCATATTGCTAAAGCTCATTTATATTGATATGTTTTGCTTGATTACATGATTACCCAGATGGTCTTTTCTGGCCAGTCTTTGTGATAGCTACTCTTGCTGCCATGATTGCAAGTCAAGCAATGATCTCAGCAACATTTTCATGTATTAAACAGTCGATGGCCCTAAGCTGCTTTCCCAGACTAAAAATAATTCACACATCAAAACGGTTTATGGGTCAGATCTACATTCCTGTCATCAACTGGTTCCTAATGATAATGTGCGTCTTAGTATGTGCTACTTTTAGAAGCACTACTGAGATATCAAATGCATATGGTGAGTAGTACAGATATTCACTATTTATAATGCAAAATTTGGCATATCAGGTTGATTTGGTATAAAATAAAAAGGTTTGGCAGATTGTCAAGCAAGGAGCATTTCCAAATTGCTTATTTAGAACTACAAAAAATTATTGCTTCCACATGGGGAATTGGCTGTCAACATGAAGGGTTTTGTGAGGAGGACCTAGTGTTGCTTTTCTTATGATTATTCTCTTTTGATTGCAGGTATTGCTGAGGTGGGGGTGATGATGGTGTCGACAAGCCTTGTGACACTTGTTATGGTTCTCATATGGCAGATAAACATATTCTTGGCAATGGGCTTTCCATTACTCTTTGGATCGATTGAACTGACTTATTTTTCTGCAGTTTTGATGAAAGTGAGTCAAGGCGGCTGGCTTCCATTGGCTTTTGCTTCTGTGTTCCTTCTTGTTATGTATACATGGAACTATGGAAGCGTCCTCAAATATCAATCCGAAGTGAGGCAAAAAATATCAATGGACTTGATTTTAGAACTAGGATCCAGTCTTGGGACCGTCCGAGTCCCAGGAATCGGGTTGGTTTACAGTGAACTTGTTCGAGGAGTACCTGCAGTTTTTGGGCAGTTTTTAACAAGCCTTCCAGCAATACATTCTACAATTATATTTGTCTGTATAAAGTATGTGCCAGTTCCTGTTGTCCCACAAGGTGAGCGCTTTCTTTTCAGGAGACTTTGTCCAAAAGACTATCATATGTTCCGGTGTGTTGCTAGATATGGGTATAAAGATATTCGCAAGGAACATTATCAGAGCTTTGAAGAATTGCTTATTGAGAGTCTTGAGAAGTTTCTACGTAGGGAGGCTCTAGAACTTGCCCTTGAGAATGGCAATTTCAATATTGATTCAGACGATGAATCAGTGAATACTCAGGGATCAAATGGTTCCATTGATTCCCTCAGGACCCCATTAATGGCAGACCAGAGGCTCAAACAAGGCAGCGTTCCACAAGGGCCTAGCACTTCATCTGCACTGCCCACTAGTGTCATGTCAATGGGTGATGATCCCAGTTTGGAATATGACCTTTCATCTCTAAGAGAGGCTAAAGAATCAGGAGTTGTATATCTTGTTGGCCATGGAGATGTCAGGGCTAGAAAGAACTCATGGTTTATAAAGAAATTGGCTATAAACTATTTCTATGCATTCATGAGGAGGAACTGCAGGGCAAGCACTGCAAATCTAAGTGTGCCTCACACCAATCTTTTGCAGGTTGGCATGACTTACATGGTCTGAGTAATGCCTTGCAAAGACCACAATTGATAATGAAATATCTAGTACTGTAGCAGAACCTCTTTCATGCATGATAAAATCCTAGATTATCCATTTCATCTTGTAAGATTATTAAAATCTATTAAGGCCTACTTTTAGGCAAGTAAGCTTGTATTTTACATTATTTAGACGGTTTGATGTAGAATTGCAGGGATCATTGAAAACTTGGTACTTGTTGAGGGAATATAGGCAAGCCAAAAAAATGTTCCATCGTTTGTAAATTGATTAAGATCATACTAATCTGGCTGGAATGTTATTGAATCTTATTATTCAATGTATTTAAGAGAGATTTTATTGTCTCTTTAGCTTTGATGCTCTCTTTTACGCGACTGCATGTGCTCTAAATAGTGTTGCGTCATTGGTTTGTACTGCCAACAAAAGTCCTCTGAGAATATCCTTGAGCTATCATTCTTATAAGTTTTCGACTGCAGAGAATTTTGATTATGGATAACTCCCAGTTCTTAAAACAAATGAAGCCATACTAATTCGAGCAATTGCCAAAATAAATCATTGGAACTTAAAAGTATATGTATTGAAAAATGTTCTTTCTATTGCATAGCTTGCCATAGAAGGTGGCAATACACAAATATAGTTCAGGGTGGATAATTTCTACTGAGAACCATTGCTACCCATTTTTTTATTAAGATCTATCTTCGACAACTATCATTGTTGTCTTTCAAAGTGTGAGTAGAGTGCATCATATGTATCTCTCTGTGTACAAGACATAATATGGTGTGTATCTCTGTGTATAGGAGCTTTCTGTCTCTTTCATCTCTGATATATCCAGCATTTGACATTGACTGACCTGGGATCTTAGTTTCACTTGGAACTTAGGTTTTATCACTTTGCATCCTTGAAGCTGAGGCATACCGTACAATTAGGGAATGTTTGGACAACTTAACTCACGCCACAAGAAAATTTTCCACATCGTACATAAGGGTGTTATGCTATAAGATGAAATCTTTAACAAGAAAATATTATGGCTGCAATTTCACTTATTGGATATTTACTACTACATGGTATTTTGAAATAAAGAGTAAATATGAGATTTTGAAAGGCTCCCTTAATCTTATATAAGAAAAGAATAAAGATCCAGCAACAAAGGCTAATAAACAGTGAAGAAACAATAATTAAGGGCTGGAACTGAACATTATCACATATCAACTTCTAACAAGAGACATGAAATTACAAAACACCAGGAAATCAAAGAAATGCAAACTAAATGCCACTTAAAGTTAAAATGCTCCAAAGAGCTCTAGACTTTATAACTATTTCCATCCTCTATACCATAGTGGCATTTTTCCTTTTTGAATGATTATCTTTAGGATAACAAAAAAATCTCATTTTTATCCATTTTTTTTATCCCTCTTAGAAATAGGTGCCGAATGCTGCAACTCGCTAGATTTTGCAATTTGAAGCTCTTCCCTTAGATCCTTGATGACAAGAGATGACCTTTTGCAATATTCCTTAAACTACTCAATAGAGTCTTGATGCACCAATATAAGGCCACTAATCAGAGAAGGATTAGCTGCAACAACATCCAACATTTTCTCTGTAAAACATTGAGGACTAAGCACTTTGAGGTCTTTTTCTTTCTTTTCTTTTGCGACAAACTAGGTGAGAGGACCCAGTAGTTGAGCACCCTAACTTCGCGCTTCTAATTATCCTACGTGGAAATTTCAAATCACTCCCAATTTTTTACAGCAGCTTACTTGGCATGTCCCCTGCTTATAACTAAGGTTTTAGGGCCACATCATCAAATATGATGCCACATTAGCATGCTTTTTGTCAAGGTGTCCAAAAAGGCTCATAAAAAAGTGAGACCAATACTTGTGCATTCACATAATGTTTTATTGAGTGCTGATGTGGAATCACATGATTGGTTGCTTTTTAGATCAAAGGAATACATTTTGTTTAATTATGGGTAGTCATCATCAACACTAACAACTATAAAGTCACACTATTGGTCCAATATTGATAAAAATATTGGGTATTATATAAACAACTATTATCACAACTATTGAAACATGCTCTGGGTCCTCTCCCCTATTGACCAAACACCTTGAGGTAGAGTGGCTAGCCATATGGCACTTTTGACACATCAATAGGGAATTCTCATAAAATGTATTGCTTCCATTCACCCAATTTGGAGGACAAGGTAATGGAAGACAAAAGCACCTTGCCCATATCTGCATACACATAATTATAAAAAAAAAATGTGCTTTTAAAGAAATAGTCACCATCTCAAAGGCAATACATTGATTAATTGAGAAGCAAATACCTTGCAGGTCCTCAACTTCCCTATACTCTTAGGGAAAAGTTTGGAAGCTTCACCCAAATAGGCTCCTTGTTGATGCATGCATTCTTTCTTAGGATCAAAGCCTAGAGCCCACTTCTCAAGGAAGAGCCTTGCTTGCTCATAAACCATAGATTGTCCAACAAAATACTCATATAATCTTCATGGCATAAGAGAGAGGTTAGAAAGAGGCCCTTCACCATAGTTGCAATATCCAAATGGTTACAATAATTCCACTTTCTTTTGGCCCATTTTATGAAATCAACAATGTTTGCTCCTGCCCCTAAACTTCCCTACAAGAGAATTTATGGTATTTGAGTTGTGTTTTTTTATTATTTTAAAATAATATTATATTCTCAAACATAAATGGTTATTATTACAAGAAGGAATAATATGTGTTGGCTTTTTAACCTCTAACTTATTTTTATTTATTGATATCAATTTATATATATAATCTCTTTTATTTTACAATTTTTTTTAACTAAATTTAACTTAATTAAAAAAAAATGATTTTATTTATTTGCGTTTGATCATTATCATTTTTTTTTAATTTCCAATTTTTATTATTATTTATTTCATTTTTGTTTCAAGATTAAAATTAAAATAAAATGGATTACAAAGAAAAGACAAGTAAATATAGGTTTGAAACTAGAAAGAAGATTTCATATATATTATTATAATCAATGTACAATCAACTAACTCAAGAAGTTTGATTATTGGTTCCAAACATATAAGTAAAATGCTCTTCAAAGATAAATAGGGAGAAAAATCAAATTTGACATTATATCAAAATTATACATCACTATCACAAATTAAATCTTAAATGAAAATAATCTATGATGAATAATAACAAGCTAACAATTCTTACTTGTTTCAAACCATCTATATATGTTTGATTGAAACACAAGAGGTCAATTTCTAATTCAAATAGAAATTATATAAATAAATCAAACAAAAGTAATGATCAAAATTTTATTCAAAGATACGGAACCTTAAAGGTGGATCTTAAAGTGTCAATGATGGTTTTCAAATTGAAGGGGTGGTTTCACAACTCCCTCTATACTTATATTGATGGTCTTTCCTAAGCTTAGTAAAGTATTTTGAGATTGTAAGTGTCTAAAATTAAACATGCATATGTGGTAGTTTGTTTCAATTTGTTTCTCCATGGTGATGTTGTCACACCATCCTCTTGGGATCTCTCATTTGTCACCTTTAGTAATCTTAGGTCACCCACAACATATATGTAACCCCTTGACAACCAACAAATCTTTTTTTGACCAAAGCTACAAGTTCACCCTTCAAACCCTTAGTTCGTCTTGGTTAGCAATTTGTCCACCCCATTGAATGAATTATTGTTGAAAGGGGTGAATGTCTATTTTTAGTTCTAGTGCACGAGTCTTTACATGAACAATTTTTTTCTCAATTCTTGATTATCTTAACTTGAGTTTGTATCCATCATAAATTAACTACTTTCAGATTTTTCTTGTTTCTATTTTGACACCTAAACCTAAGCATGATTTCTTATACATGCCTCTTTTTGAATAATTATAAAGCTCTATATTTTTTGTATTAACAAATCTAGCTTCATCTAAGATTTGGGATGAACAACAAACTCCAAACCATTCAATTTGATTACCTTACACAACTTATGCAAGATTCCAAAATTATAGTTCCAACTTATTGCACCTACCTTATTCACCATTGGAGATGATTTAAGAGTTGAAGGAAGAGATAATTGCATTGAATACAAGTCCTTGAGGGAATTCTATCAATCACCAAATTTGTTCTAGGACTTGAATATACCTAATCCCAAGTGTGGAATTCTAGTTAGAGTTGATTTTAGTAGTGTAGAGATATTTTGTTAAATTGTTTGTTTGAAAGAGGTTCAAAGCTTAGATTATGATTTTGAATTATAGTTTGTTTGTAGGCTTTCAAATATCCTTGAAAGGTTGTTTTAGATCAAGACCTTCATTTTTATTGGTGTGAATAAGGTGTTTTCCTAACTAGTTCATTTAGTAGGTCCTATTCACATGTTAGGTTTACTTAGGGGCTTAGGAATCTTTCTAGAAGTCTTAGTTGTCATATGATCTTATCTTATCTTATCCCCTAGTTTTCACATGACATAGGATTAAGACACTCATCATCATCCTAGTTTTCCTACCTCTCAACCTTGCATATATAAGGTATTGTATGTACATTTTGTATCGTATTGCATTATATTGCATATTGCACATCATTGATCACATTTGATCTAATATATTTTGTATCCATTATTGCAAATTTATGCACTTTCTTTTCTCTCTTGTAGAAGGTTATTTTGGCTTTGCAAGTGATCCTGGGAGCTCGAGTCCTTGAGTGACACTAACATGGTATCAAAGCTCTATATTTGCAAATCTCTCTCATATTTGAGAGTGATTTTTGCTTGAGCTAATGCAAAGTTGCAAGAGTTGGTGAATCTAGAAAATTTGAGTATTCTCTTCTCTTACATCGAATGATGACATAGAGAATTAAAAAAACTTGATAGAAATATTATATTTGGAATTTCCTCATTGTGGCTTTGTAATATAGATTCATTTTGGAGCATTTTGGGCCAAAACATACATTTCCATTGAGTTCAAAAGGCCTAAAAACCCCTATTTTCATATGTAATACTTCATATTTTGGTGATAGAAAAATTTCAATGTTTTTCATGTTATTGCATTAAATTTAATAGCCAAATGATTGTAAAAAGTACTAACTTAAATTCGACAACCACATGACCATCATAGAAGACTGTCTTAAATTTCATGATCAAAAGACTATCAACAAAGTCTATCTTAAATTTGGCAGTCAAACGACCGTTAGTAAGTGCCTTTCCAATTTACCCCCTCTCCATTAATAGTTTTAATTTGGTAGTCCAACTTCAAAAGGACATATCTCAATCATCTAAATTCCTTTTTGTGAGCAATGTTTTTTTTATTTGGGGTAAAATTTCATTCTCTTTGCAGTGGTATAATTATTTTTTTATTTTAGTGTGATATTTCCAAAAAGTGTAGCTTCTCAAAAGTGTTGTTGAATGCTTCTCATTTTGGGAACTTTTGGGGCTCCTTTCTTGCTCCTACGATAATATTTTTTAGTACAATTTTTTTATCAAAAGTGTAATTTTTCTTGCACTTTGCAATGGTACGATCAGATTTATATCATGTTGACTAAAAATTATACTTTGAGTTTGTGGCCAAATTTGACATCTATAAGCACAAATATCAAGTTCAATTTGTTGTTGTTGGCAAGTGACACCTATAACCACACTAGATATAAAGTGAGAAATCATACTCTTAGGGGGGTCTCATTATTTTGTGGGGTAATCTTATGTTTTTTGTTGGTTGTAATCATGTCTCCTAATTTATAAAAAAATAAATGTGATTGTTGTGGGAAGAAAAGACATACAATAGATGAATGGATATGAGAGGAACTTGATGAGTTGCAACTTATTTATGATCTTCATGAGTTGAGACAACTTTCCATTGCCACTGGAATTAGTTTTCCAAATTCTTCTAAACCAACATCAACAAATTCATTTGATGTTCACACTTAAGAATCTTGTGTGGACACATCATTTGGGATGCACAATGTATTTTGATGACATGCATTGAGATATCATCTCCTCCATCTACTGTTGCTTATGATAATGCTTGTGTTGAGCTACATCCACAACTTTTGATGATTTAGTGCAATAGGATATACATTGTCTTCCATACATGGCTACTTTAGATGAGTACTTGATAAACATTGCAGGATTATTTGTAGAGTCCCACATTTTAGATTTGGGAGACACCATTGATTGCATTCATATTCTCTTTGATGGAGATGATTCTTTTATAGTTTTTGTGAGGGAACATTCATACCCTATTGTTCATTCTCCACATAATCATTCATCACGGTTTGACATGAGTGTGGATTGTTTTGAGAAGAATTTGGAGGATGTATATTTGTCTTTAGAGGGGATATCTTTTTCCCTAGATCTTGTTCTTCATACATCTCTATTAGATTCTAGATTCTCAGCTTCATTAGTGTGGCTTGGAACCCTTGGCCTGGTAATGGCATATTTCAACATCAACATGGATAGACTCGAGTAGAATTTAGATAGTTCATACATTGGTCCTCTTCCTACACATTCCTTTCATGAATGGGAAGACATCATCCATACACCCTTTGGTTTTGTTTCTTCTTGTAGACACTTGAAATATGAACTTACCCAACCATGCCTAATTTTAGTGTACCTTAAGCCATTAATTAAATAAATAATATTTATTTATTCAATTAATTCATCCCATCACCTTTATCCCATCTTATCCTAGCCAATTAATTAAATAAATATTCATTATTTATTTAATTAATTTACCAAATACCTTTATCCCCAAATCCTCCAACTAAATTAATTACTTAATTCTCAATTAATTAATTAATTTAGGTTAATTAATCCTCACCACCTTTTTGTTGAACAAAGGTTTTCATTGATGTCAAAGGAGATATGGACATAGGTGACACTATCTTTTCAAGAGATCAATGAAAATTAAATGAAGTTGTACTATCATACCTAATTGTGTTGGTAATTGTACTGCCATTTCATTTTGAGTTGCAAAAGTATATATTGCTAGCTATATTGATAAAAGAAGATGTATTGTCTATGGTATAATGCATGCATCTATTCACTATGATAGGAATAATCCAAAAGGTTGTACCAAGATGTTTGAGTCCAGTTTCTCAGGGGAAAAAGATTTCTCTAGCAATAAAATTATGTTCAGAAGGCATGTTTGGCCCTACAATTTGAATGGAGAGTATGTCTACACATGTTCTATCATATTCCAGAGTTTTCGAAGGATGTGTTCAACATGCAAGAAGTTTGAAATGACAAAAGATTATTTGTGCTTGTGTGTCAATCAGCTGGTGTTTGTGAACTATGCAATAAAAACTAGTAGCATGCAGTATTCAAAATTAGCATGTGGTGTTAAGTTTTGACTTGGTTAAGGTTCCTATAGATGCACATGACATCATGTTCTTTTGGGGGGGGAAAAAATGTTTTGGATTGACCTATTACACGTTTCATGAAATTTAAATTTAGGTCCACCTTAAGCTGTCCTGGTTATTTGTAGACCCCTGACCGACATGGGGTAATGTTTTATGTGATGTCTTGTATATAATAATTTGTTGCATGGATGCACAATGTAAGTCATAATTGAAGAAGAAGGTGGTGAGTGGATATACATGGAGATAATTGTTCGAGCATGTGTTTACAATGCACCAGTATTAGAAGATCTTAAGAAGTGTAGTAGAGAGTTTGAATCAAGTTCAGACTATTTGTAAGCTATGTAATCAACACTGTAAGTCTACAAGCTTTATCTTTGTAATTTTTGTAGGACTGGTGTTCTACTTATTCAGCTAGTGTTCATATCATTGTATTGGGGATTAGTGTCTCCTGTAGGTTGGTACCTATAAATACTTTTGGGGTTTGGTATCTTCGGTAGGTTGGTGCCTACTTCATATTGTAAAATTTACTTTTTATATTCCTACATTGTGAGGCTAGATTTGGACAAAAGATCCAAGCAGCTATTCTCACCAAGGTTTTTTCCATCTTGGGTTTCCACGTATATCTTGTATTCTCTTATGTGGATGTGTGTGCTTGATTAGTAGTAATGAAGATTCAAGTTTCATGTTTAGATATTTGTGTTGAAGTTAAGGTTTTTGAATTGATTTGATCTACTGATTCACCCCCCCTCTTAGTAGATTATGTGCCCTTCAATTGGTATCATAGATGATTCCCTTTGAAGAAGCTTAATCAGCTTGAGGTAGATTCAGGATGGCACACTCTATGGCTCAAGATGGATTGTTTGCAAATAAGGTACCACTCTTTGATGGGTCGAGTTATGGTTTGAGGAAAGTTAAAATGGAAGCATACTTGATGACCTTAGGTCTTGAAATTTGGATGTTAGTTATAGAGGGATATGAGATTCTTCAAAATCCTCCAAGGGATTAGGTCAAAAAGAAGGCTTTTGAAAATAATGCCAAGGCTAGGAATGCTATTTTATGTGGTTTTTCTAATTCTGAGTTTGTGAAAGTTATGCAATGCAGGACTATGAAGGAAGTATGGGAAAAGTTGCACACCATCTATGAAGGAGATGACAAGGTGAATGAAGCAAATCTCCAAACTCATAGAGCTTAGTTTGAGAGTCTAAAAATGGAGGAAGAAATCATTATGACATTCCTGCTTCAGGTTGATGAATTTGTTGAATCTATCAAAGGTCTTGGCCATGAGGAATTGAAAGAGAGCATGATTGTAAAAAACGGTACTTAGATCTCTTCCTGGAAGGTTTGATTCTAATTTTTTTGCTATTGAAGAAGCAAAAGATCTGAATGCTTTAAAAATGGATGAATTACATGGAATCTTGTCTGTCTTTGAGATGAGGTTCGGTAGTGAAAACTCAATAACGAAAGAGGTTGCATTCAAAGCATCCAAGAAGCAAGTTGATTTAGATTTTGATGTTGGATCAAATCCAGAGGAGGCAAACTTTGTCAAAAATTTATAGAGAGGTTTTGGAAAGTATAAAGGTAAGTTACCTTTCAAATGTTTTAATTGCAGTGAAGTAGGAAATTTTATGGCTAAGTGTCCATATAAGGATTCTAACAATGTTGAGAAAAAACATGGAAAAAATATCATTTTAGAAAGGGAATAAAGGTCAAAGGAAATAAAAGAGTTTATTCATTAATGAGGAAGGCTACTCCACTAATGAAGAAGATGAGGATTGTAGAGTCTAAGCTAATGTATTGTAAACTTGGTAGAATCTACTCAATTTAGAGGTTTAACTGGCTGAACAGTCCACTTCACATTGCTTAAGACCACATTAAATTATCAACCCAGGGCTTGTAACATTATGATGGTGCAACATTATATATGCCTTAATGGACTTAAAACTACTTAAACTACCCTACTTAATTTATTCTACTTGTTGGAAATTCACAAAACTACAAAACAGTAAAATCATAAACAAGAACTAGTTGATATGGGTACCTATAGTAAAGACTGTAACTGAATTGCTACTAATAAAATGGTACTGCATTAACCGAAAACTTAATAAAAACTAATTACTCAACTGAACTATCCTCCAGAGTGCTACTAATAATCATTACATGCACTTTCACAAATATTCATTCATAGTAAGCAAGAAATGAAATTTCAATTAACTTGCATATGATTCATGAACAATGATAAACTAATAATAACTATTAACAAAAATAAATAACTGAAAGGTGAAGTGAAGAACAATACCTTGAGTGGCCTGCTCAAGGAACTGTTCCCACTTTAACTGAACTCAATCAAACTAATAGATTCTATGCATCCCATAAGATTAACTCCATTCATTGCATATTGTAAAAGATTATAGAAGATCTTTGCGCAGATTGGACTCAATCATTTGGAATATTTTTCATGCCTTGAAAAATAAACTGGTAATATCAAACTGATAAAAACCAACTAACTTTCCTATGGATTCAACCAACAACTATATACAAGCTAAGGGAATCATTATTGAATGCAACAAGTAATTGAAATTGTTAACTCCACTCCTAGATAATAGAGCATAGAATTAAGACTTGAATTATTCAACCTATAACTGAAAAGGAAAGAGAATCCTATCAAAACTAGAACTTTGTCAAAAAAAATTGTATGTAAACATACAACCACTTGTCAAAATTCCATAGGCGAAGGAGACCTCTTCTTCAACGTTTGTTAATTTGGTCATAATAACACATGCTCAATCTTCATTAAGAGCCTTTGATCAATGATCACACATTCAACTTAACTTGGAACTTCCCTTGCTTTGGTGTCTAATCATCTCCTTTTGCTACGTGTTCATCCTGCAATTGCTACACTATGGTTCCTTTTCAACTGCAAAAAAGTTAATTTCGCAAAACAAGTACACGAGGATAACTATCACAATTAACTCGCATCATTCCATCAACATTCCTTACATTCATTCATATAAACCATACAATACTAATATATTATAACCATAATTCCATAATCAAAATTAAGGTTTAAGTCTACATAATGGATATGAAAAGATAGTATAGTGTAGGAACATTGTCTGGAGAATATGTTTAAAAGCATCTTAAGATAGGTATAAAACAACAAAAAATAAGCCATTATCTAGACCTATCCCTCCCCCCAACTATCTTTTTTCTTGTCCCCAAGAAAAACAATTAGGGATCTTGATTGTATTGCTGAGCAATTTGTCTTAGGTCCATAACTGTGCTAACACCTTGAATCTGCCTTAGATAAAAACCTTAATGTTCTGAAAGCTGCCTCATCTGAATAACTCATGCTCTCTCACATTCATCACTTTTCTCCATTTTCTAATGTGGGATTGGATAAAGGAGAATAGGTGGATGAAAAGTGAGTGGCATCCAATGAACTCCCTTGCTAATACCGGTTTCCATATAACTATGTGCCCTCTAAAGCATAAAAATGAAATTATGCATGAAATGTGGCTCTTTCTTTTGCAGTTCAGGTGTCAAATTATTCCATCTATCTTGCACATATTTAAAACACTGTTGTCCTACTCTCACAGCTAACATTTTCATTATGTCATTGTTGGCGTAACAACTAGCACCTCTGGAGTAAGAGTTGGTACGGACAACTATGCACACTACGCAATGAGTGCTCTTCAAATTAGGAGGGGAAGATCCCTCGTTGTGCTTTGACAAAAAAACCTACAAAGGGAAATAAACTAAACTATATCCTGTCTTTTTGTTTCAACTATAGAGATACAAGGCTTTCTCGAAAACTATACGTTGCAGCTGAGTATTTTCTGGTTTCGCAGATTTCACTAACTACAACTAAACTTAATTACTTTAAATTCTATCGAGTTTCCTCAAGAAAACAGAGCATGAGGAAACAGAGCAAGGTTTGACTATCAGACGATAAACGAGTATAGATTCTCAACTTGAAGGCAAGGTGGCACATCTATCAGCTCAATCTAAACAAGTTTATTGGTAACAACATCACACGATAAACTGAATACAGATTCTCTACTTGAAGGCAAGGTGGCACGACTATCAGCTTAATCTGAATAAGTTTATTATTCACAACAACACACGATAAACAAGTGCAGATTCTTTACTTGAAGGCAAGGTAGGCACAACTATTATCTCAATCTAAACAAGCTTATTAAACACAAAACAGATTTGATCTAACTATGGAAAGAATTCGCCATTACAACTGCATGAAACCCTATGTGGCATAACAATTCATTATAATAGTAAAGACGCATGAACAAATACCAAAAGAGAAATATTGAGGCAAGGTAGGCACAACATATATTTCTCTCTCGCGCAAAAGTTATTTACAAATGAGAAAAAGCTCTTATTTATATACATCAAGGTGTAGGGAACCCTAAAATCACCTTGAGTTAACTACAGTCTTGCAATGCATGCAAGATTTATTATTAAACCGTAATAAAGTAAACTATACAATTAACTGGGAAGCTACCATCAGTTAACAAATGCATTTAACCTAAATGGACAATGTGCAAGCATGCACATCCTTATTTAAAGCAAAGTTAACTAGACACTACCCTCAGTTAACTGGAAACCCTAACCCTAACTCCTGTGATGATAATTCCAAGGATGAGATAAGCATGTGTTAAGTCAGCAAGTAAACTCAAGACTGAAAGTCGAGTTAACTGCCGCTCATGACTCAACCTTCAAAATTAACTGCAGGTTCCAACTGGCAAATCACTCCATGTCATCTCGGTCTAACACTTCGACGAAGAACTCATCAATCTCTCTGTCATCTGGCACTTTGATACTACTCAAAACAACAGTCTGTTTGTTCAGTTCTTTGTCACCTTCTTTGACAGTATGCATGCCATCTTTACAATCTTCATTTGCCTTTCTGAGACTAGTTGAAATAACTAAAATATTCTCTACCTTAGGTGCCATAGGCTCTCCTTCAAGGCTATCACGAATCAGCTTCTCGAAATCAGCCTGTACTTTGTTTAACTCAACATACATGCCATCTTCAAGAAGATAATGACACAAAATATGAACAACAAAACCACTGACAAGCGCAAGCACTCCAACTACATCATATTTCAGTGAAAATAACTTGGTAGAGATCTTCTCACATATCTCCATTTTGAGAAGGTGTTGCTCTCTCCAAGTAAAAACTTTCTCTTGATCCTCATCAATCTCCAAGGCATCATATGCAACTGACAACTGAGATACAAGAACACGTTCCTTGGCTAAATTCTCTGCAACCAAAACTTCAAGCAGTTGAATACCCTAACAGAGTTTATGTGCATCATTCCTCAACTAATACAAATCTGCAAGAAGACGTTGACCTGCAGCAACTAAACTTTCAATCCAACTATCCAAAAGTCTGCCATGACTGACTAACTGATCCAGTTTTCGTTGTTCTGCAGGTGTATTCTGAGGAAGAACAGGCGCTCTATTTGAATTTCTGTGAACAAGATCAGAGATATACTGACGAAGTTGACTATTTTCAGCCTTAAGCAAAGCTTTATCTTCTCCATCCTTCATGATTCGTTCTTTAAGATTATTGGTGACGATCTTAAGAAGAGTCACGTCTGTCTCTCGAGTGGTCCTGCCAAGATTTTCCTTAGTAAAAGTAAAGTCACCAACTTCGACTTCATCTAGGTTCTTACCCTCTAGAGGAATAGCAACTTCTATAACAATCTCTGATTCTGGAGTCTTCTCAATATTCACCTGTTTCTTGATCTTCTTGTTCGACCTTCTCTGATAAGGTTCACCGAACTCAGATAAATCAAGGTTGTATGAAGGTTCTCACCTCTGTCTCCCCAAAGACCTCTCAAGCCAACAAGACTAAACAATATTTTCAATTCGAGGAGAGACTGTCCCTGATGTATCAACCTGTGGTGGTTCAGTTGTCTCCGATCCTACTTGAATTGGTGTCTTAGGCTCAGAATCTATGTCAATAGGTTGTATGTGAGGCGAACTAGGAGGTTGAACATGAGGTTCAGCCTGAATAACTGTCTCTACTGGAATCTCAGGTACATTCTCAACTTGCTTCTGCTTCCTCTTACCAGTAGCTCTCTTCTCCGTATTTCCACTAAGTTTAACTCCTTCAGGAGGTATCACAATAGCTTTGACCCGAGGTCTTGACCTAGAAGTAGAAGGAAACGAAGAGAAATCCCTTGGCGGCTCTGTCACAGGAACTGACTTTCACTTCCATTTACTCTCCAAGAACAACTTGCTAGTCTTGATGATTGATCTAGAAACCTCCTTGATAGAAGTATTCTCCTTAGCATACCAATCAGGTGAGCGAAGTGGCTGCCGAGCAACTTGATCTTTGACATAAGAATTGAGAAGAACTTCTCCATCATCATCTAATAGACCATCAACATCTTCTGATAGGTAATCAGAGAGCTGACCAATAGTGAATCTACAATAGTGACGACGACGAACCTCGAATTCATCTTCACAATTAGCCCAAAAATCCTCAAGTGTTGGCTTATGTGCAATCCCTCACTCTAACTTGTCTGCATAATGACTGAGAGGATCATAGGAACACCTCTCAGTATGAGTCTTGAGTTTGAACCTTTCTATCTCGGTTGACATAAGCCTGGCATCTGTTGCCGCATTGCATGTGAAAATTCCCAATGTAAATGGAAAATTAGCCCCAGTCTTATGACGATTATGAAGAAAGAAATGAACATGCTGCATCTGTCTGAGAAACTCCATGAAGATGATCTTGTCTGAAGGGTACCTCGGTAACATCAAGGGCTCTCCAACATATCCATAAACCCGAATGTATGTGAAAGTAGGGAACTAGATAAACCAATCTGCCCAAGTCTCCATCGCTGATTTTGCCTTGGCAGAAATACGAATGTGCATTTTGTTGTCAAGATCTCTAACTGTCTTCATAGAAAAGTGATCATTCACTGCTCAGAAGTTTTGCTCGGATTGAGAGAACTCCAACTGAGGATAATACTCATGAACACGTTGAACACCGAGAGTGCCATTAGTTTTCAGATACTTGTAGCTGCCTTGGAATGCAACTAAGTAGACCAAGTATGATATCATATGAAACTCATGATACTTGAGAAAATTAGTAATTTGCTGATGTAAGCAATCACTAATCAACATAGCCCAGTCAAAATGTTCTGTGCCATCAAGAATTCTGGTAATTAGGTAAAACATCCATGAATGGAAAGTGCTAGCATCCTGTTGACTTGTAACTCAATTGAGCAAAGTTATCAAAACAACAACTTCATCCTTGAATTCACCACGACCAACCTTTTTAGGCATGTTAGTCTTCTGAACCTTCAGCCATTTCTAAGCCACCTTCCTCTGTGAACATTGTTGATCACCATCCCATATCTTCTCGCAAGCCTCAATAACCACAGTAAAGTTATCTGAACGAGGAGGAATAGCAAAGAATTTCTCTATGTCTTTCGGTTTGAGACTACAAACAACCCTTCCATCTGCTGATCTGATTTGACGTGAAGATAAGTCATAATGCTTGATGCAAGAAAGAACAAACTCGAGATCAAAAGTGGTAATAGGAATAGATGCTGCTGCCAACAATTCGGAACGTTCAAGATTTCTCAACGAATTGCTGCTAACACCCTCCAGACTGCTCAAATTAACCACTGGATAAACATGATTAAGGTCTGTATCTGAAGTTTTGACAAAATTATGCATAAGAGCCGATTTGGCTTTATAATCAATGAGATTGAACTGCATCTTGAAAATGGGGACTTTTGACTGTAAAGTCAAATGTATTTGAAGAACTTTCTGGAAAACTGAAAATCTCTGGGCAAGGCTAAAAATAGCTTATGACAAAAGAAATTTCTAAAAATTTTCTAAAACGTGGGTTTTGTGCAGAATCCAATTCTAAGACAATCTAGATAGCTCGTTTCTCGAAAAGATGTGTTTTAGACCCACATGCAAAGAAATTCTCAGAAAAAAGCACAGAGCTTCAGAATGAAGACTACAGGGCGATTTTCTCAAAAAAATCTAAGACATGGGTTTTGCTGCAAACACTGAAGTATGCGAACCTAGATGATCAGATTTTGAAAATACGCTGAATTTCTTTGACATGCCAAGAAAGTACCTAAGATTAGAAATAGAAGAAATAAGACAAAAGATAGAAAGTTTTGTTTGCTCTGCTTCTAAAAAATTCGCCAATCTCTTCTCTGGAATTTGATAAAACCTGCATGCAAAGTGAAAATAAAGTCTGGAATCTTCTTCTTCTAAACAATCTGAATCTGTTGCTATGAAAAATGCTGAATTCTGACACCTGTAGCACCAATAGCTTGCTGGTCACTCAAGAAGAATGAATATTTCAAAGCTTGAGATGAGGAAATAATGGATGCTAATGTTTGAATAAATAGATTTTCATCTATGAAATTCGCACAAAGCACTAAAACCTTGAAAAGTGCGCTTGGCTTATGATTGGACCTCATTTTAGTTAACTAAAACTAAATAAGCTAAATAAAGTGCCATGCATTAGGGTTTTCCCTTTTCAATCTTCAATTGACAAAATCATGCAATTTTTGACTTTAGTTAACAATCTTCATTGAATGTGCCATCCTTCACTTGCTTTAAATTCACAATTTAGAACTAAAGCGTCCCTTTTAAGACTTTAGTTGACATTCAAGAAGTGAATTCACCAACTTCATACTCATGCTTCAATTCCAAAAATGGCGTCCTTTTTGGAACTTCAGTTGACAATGAATGCATTTGCCATACTTCACAAAATTGGTGATTCATGCCTCAATCTAAATATGGCGTCCCTTTCAAGACTGAAACTAAAACTCCAGTTGACAAAAATGAGGCGCCTACTTCACAAAGTCTTCACAACTTCAACTAAATTTGCCATGCATGTGAACTCAAGTTGATTTTCAAGTACAAACTTCAGTTAACTCAACATGCAAACAAGTTAAGTCAACATGCAAAGTTGTTAACTGGACATGCAAACTAGTTAACTCGACATGCAAACTGAAAGATCACTCAACATGCCAATATATGAACTGGAGATGACAACCCAGAAATCGTTCAGTCTAACTGTAGTCAGAACTCCAGTTAGGGCGCACCAGTCAACTTCTTTCAAAAACTCAACTTTGACCTTTTAAGGCGAATTCCAGACTTAGCCAATTTTCATGAAAATTTAGACTTAAACCTCTGTCGGGACCTCTATTCATCCTCTGACACTAGCTGACTGACTTCATCGATTGGCTGGCTAACAGGTGCATCGCAGAGCTGGACAAAAACTGATCAAAAGGTACCTTGAGACTACAGACCATAAAACTAACATCTGAAGGCTCAAAAATACAAGTGCCTTTTTCAAAAGTTGCGCTTTTTCTCAGACTTAGTCAAATTTTGACATCTCAATCTTGTACGAAGGGAAAAAAAATCCTTCATAACTTTTGTTTTACCGATTTTCAGGATTGGATCATAGGTTCACTGCGGAGCTGACCTCATTCTGGACGACAGCTACAAAAGCACATTTCTCCAGAAAACATCATCTGAGGGGTGAAAATCAAGGGCGCCTTTTTGAAAAGTTGCTCTTTTTTCCCTAGACAGCCATTTCTGGAACTGAACAAAATAACACAAAAACTCCAACTGCAAGCTGCTGAGACATCTTCTGAATTGACAGAGACAGGTAACGGAAAGCTAAACGTAACACAGACATATTGAACATCTGAGATCATCAAAAAGAAGGCATTAAAGGCTTGAAAAGCTCAGACGCCTTTCTAAAAAAGTGCTCTTTTGCTCATTTCCTTGATATTTTGGCTAAGATTTTACCCTACGTTCGACCTCTGGTTCAGGCACTTCAGCAACTCAGATTCACCCACTGACGGATGCATCACGAAGCTCAAACAAATGTGAGATAAACATCTTGGGTGGCATTTAGTCAAAATCCTTCATTTAACACCTCAAAAAGATGGGCGCCTTTTCCAAAAGCTGCGCTTTTCTTCAGTGTTAGCCAATTCTCAATTTCCTCTCGTTTTGCACTATATCTTCTGTAACTTGCACGAAACAGGTCCATTTGACAAGCCTAATAGCTCGTTGTGAAGCTGACGTGATGCCGGACAAATGTCTGCTGGAGGTGACTAACCCTAAAAATAGGATCTGAGCCCCTAAAAGATAGGGCGCCCTTTTGAAAATGTGCTCCCCTCTCCAGAGAGAATTTTGATGATTTTCATTCAGATTTTCATTTTCCTTAAATTTCTTCAGTAACAGATTGACATGACACTGACACCAACTCCATATTTAAAAATCCCAAAAATGACCTTTTGACATCACTTCAACAAGGTTAAGACTCAATTAAGCAAAATGCCTTAGTGAAGCAAAAATTTTGGTTTTGGGTACAACAGTCATAGTTTTCTTCCCTAAGTTTCATCATTTCCTTACCTACTCCCTTACATGCAAGGAGTCTCATCCATTCATCAATTATTGTATCTAGATCCTTAGCCTCTTTTCTGATTGGAAGTACAATAGATTTTTCTTGCTCTTCACATTCCTCCATAATCTCACCTCTAAGTGTAGGAGTTGATGGTGACTCCTCAACACCCCCAAGAACAGTTGCGACCAAAACCACTTCCACAAGAGAGAGAATGGCAAGAAAGCTTGCTTCACAATGCAAGATTGATTAATGGTTGAATAGCTATTGCTTGCTATAAGCTTGAATACAAATGTACAAGAGATACCTTGCTTATATGGGAAAGGTTGAGAGATAGGAATGAACATGATGTTGAAAAATGTCATAATCCTATGACATGAGACAACCAACAACCTAATCACCTAGGAAATGATGCATCCTAGCTAGATAAGATAAGTTATAGAAATGCCAACTAAGACTTCTAGAAAGAATCTTTTATCCTAAGTAAACTTAACCATGTGAATATGTCCCCTAATTACCTAGTGAATGAATAAGCTAGGTACAAGACAATTATTCACACCAACACCCCCCCTTAAGTGCAACTTAGGGAGAAGATTATTATGCACACTATGCAAAGACTATGACCATGGGTCCCAGCTACTAGGTCATGTTAGGTACCCATTTACAATGCAAATGATGCAATCTCTCACAAGCGGAGAAAAGGAGAAAACCCAGTGGGACAAAAATCCTCTCCAAAAGAGAGAAACAAAATAAGACAACATGATGTATGGAGGACTCAATGATACCCCCCAACATGCATCATGTATATACAATCAAATAACCCCCATAAAAAGGAAGTAGAGAGATAAGATATCCCCCCCATGATGTATGATCTCCTGCAAACATGGTTAATGTCTGAAGACAAAAAAAAATCCAATGCCTACAAACAATGTTTCTCCCCTTGGGAAGAAGATACACCAAGTACAAATGTAGGAATGATTCCCATTCTGGATAGGAAGTGGTAGGAAGAGGAATCCAAATGTAGGAAGATTGTGTCTCTGAAATCTGCTCATGTGTTGCCATGTTCTTGGATGATGAAGATGATGCCACAATCCAATCAGGTACATGCCCAATCACAACAAACTGTGACAAACTAGGAACCAATGGAAACTGATCTTGAACAAGCTCCAAAGACAAACATGAAGTGACAATAGTTGATCCATGACTATCATCAAATAAGAGAGATAAACCCTCAAATTGGTCCTCCAAATCAGAAATGTGAGACTCCACAAACAAAGAAGCAATGTCTGTCAAATAAGAATCCCAATCAAGAAGACTATCAAATACATGTTGCAATGAATCACTGGTAGTACTCAATGATTCAACAACATAAGATGAAGAATCAGGAACCTCTGAAGCATCTGCAATCTCCTCCAAAGGATCACAAGCATGGGTTATCAACTCTGAAGAATGAAGCACATGTGAGTTGGAAAGAGGAGTTTCAAGAGATGGAGAAGAATCATGATCTTCATGCACCTCTCTAATGTGATTCCAAAGAGCATGAGGACATTGGAAGTGAATAAGTGTCTCCAAAAAGTCATCATCTACATTTTCAAAAATAACTCTAAAGACATCAGCCCTGAAGCCTTTCCAAATGCAATACTCATCAGCTGTGCTAGGACAAGGAACTTTATCAAACAAATAGGACAATAGATTCCTCTCACCAAGATGAGTGAGCATTAAATTACTCCATTGCCTATAGTTCCCTTTCTCCAAAGTAATTAAGTCATCCATTTACAAAGATATGAGCTTCAAAATCCAAAAATAGAGATCTATCTTCAACCTGGAAAATATGGCACAAAACTGCAAAATCTCTGCAAAATCTCTACACCACTAAAAAGTTGACTCTTCCAGCTTTCTGACAATATCTCGTTTCTGGAAAATGGTCTCTGTATGCAAAAGTTATGATAAAATGAAAAAAAAGGCCTATAAATAGGCACTTGGGGCAATTACAAGGCTAAAATGAAGCAAAATTCAGGCACTCGGGGCTTAAATCGGTTCACCATATTTCCTTGTCCCAGAAATACAAAACACAGCTATAAAAAATCACTATCAGCCTTTTTAATATATCAAAACCTTTCACAAAAAATGTGGCCAATAACTAACATGTCGGCTACACAAGATTTTAATATACATGAAAACAAAGTTCGAATATTAAAAAACCTGTGGAATATGTGATTGACCAGGACGATGGGCTGATGTACCAGAGGATGCAGATTTGATGCATAGTACGGCTAAGTTGATGGCTTAACTGGTCGGTGCAGCCATTGTAAATGCAATGTACTAGTGATATCACCACTGATGGATAGGACGCCGACGCGGGAGGAGTACAGGCAGACCGATGACAGTGAATGCCAGGAAAGACAGACCAGTGCAGAACGAAGAGATCGGCAAATGGAGTGGCGGATAGGCGTCGTTAACCGGAGGAGGGGTGGCGGGGGTAATCTTGACTGCTCGTAACCCAAACAAATGTCGATATAACCTTCCAAATAAACCACCACTGCTGATGCAATGGACGGTACCCGACAATGACCAAGATGTCGATGGAGATCAGACTGTACCCATGTATGACTTCTTGACCGCCGGGCTGGGGAAATAACCCTTGCCAATGGAGAAATGAATAATAGCTAGTACCCGATAGACAAGGAGTACGGAGTTGGTCGGCCAACAAGGAATATACGACCCTGTAAAAAGTAAAGCCTTTGTACGCGGAATGTGCAGTCCACAAAAAATAATATAGACCCCCAAAATTTGCAATACAACAATAGCTCGATATTGAAATATTTTGAATAGCCTGATACAATAATAATTTTTCCCCAAAATTATAGAATAAACAGATCGCAACAAATATTTTCAAAAATATTTTTTTGCAAAAATTGGAAAATCGTACTGCTTGGGAGGCTGTCCCAGCAAAATTTTTTGCCTCAAAAACAACTTTACCCAAAATAGGCGAATTTACAATCAAAATTCGTCTGCGGAAGCTTTTGAACTCAACCGTGAGGCTATTGAAACCCCAATCTACACCCAACAAAAATATTCAAGCCAAAATATCACCCTCATATCTGGGAAGGAATCTGCAACACCTGGAGAGCTCTGATACCATGTAGGAGTTGATGGTGACTCCTCAACACCCCCAAGAATAGTTGCGACCAAAACCACTTCCACAAGAGAGAGAATGGCAAGAAAGCTTGCTTCACAATGCAAGATTGATTAATGGTTGAATAGCTATTGCTTGCTATAAGCTTGAATACAAATGTACAAGAAATACCTTGCTTATATGGGCAAGGTTGAGAGATAGGAATGAACATGATGTTGACAAATGTCATAATCCTATGACATGAGACAACCAACAACCTAATCACCTAGGAAATGATGCATCCTAGCTAGATAAGATAAGTTATAGAAATGCCAACTAAGACTTCTAGAAAGAATCTTTTATCCTAAGTAAACTTAACCATGTGAATATGTCCCCTAATTACCTAGTGAATGAATAAGCTAGGTACAAGACAATTATTCACACCAACACCCCCCCTTAAGTGCAACTTAGGGAGAAGGTTATTATGCACACTATGCAAAGACTATGACCATGGGTCCCGGCTACTAGGCCATGTTAGGTACCCATTTACAATGCAAATGATGCAATCTCTCACAAGCGGAGAAAAGGAGAAAACCCAGTGGTATCCAAGTGAGTAGGTTGTATGATAATCTTTTCCAATTCTTGTTCATATTTTTCCTTTTCCTTTCTCCACTTTTCCTTTTCCTTTGCAAATTTATCAATTACTTTCCATAATTGGTATCCAAGTGAGTAGGTTGTATGATAATCAAGAGTTTTAAGAGGGGGTTTCTCATCAGGCACTGCCAATTCTTTATCCCCTGTCTTAGTAACAACCAACTATGATAGCACATCTAGTTTAGTGCCATGACCATATAGTTGTAGTTTATCCTCCATCTCTTCATCTTTTCCTCTCTTTCTTTATCCTTCTACTCATAATTCTATACCAATTCCTCTAGGTGTTTAATTTTGTCCAGTGCCTCCTAGAGTTCCTTTCTTACATCCCTGTCTTCAATGTAAGCTTCCTTTGCATTCTCAAACAACTCATTACCCTCTTCATATTCTCCAAGAATGGGGAAGGTTTCTGCCTAGAATTTCTTGGCATCAATATGTCTTCTAATTTAGAATCAGAAGTGGTCTCTAGACACCTTCTCCTTGTATATTCTCATTACTAGGAACATTCCCCTCCAATTCAGATTCAGTTTCTACAACCATGAAATTTTCCTAAGGTTGTTCTTTGTAATGCTATTCTTCCTGAGGTTGTTTGGTACCCATCTCCCCTTTAGGTTCCCTTGTATTTTCTTTTGTAGCACTTTGTTTCCTAAGCCTACCAGAGCATCTAGGTGTTAATACTTCTTCCTCAATTTTCCTCTTTTCCTTTTTAACACTCTTTTTCTTCTTAGGAACATCCTCCTTTTTCTGCTTTTGAGTATCCCTCTATTTATTTGAAATATATTCTTTTGGTTTCAAGGGTATAGTGGAGGTAGATACACTGCCTCTTTGGCTCTTAGATTTTTGTGACTTAGAAGAAGAAGGTAATTCCTCATTTACGGATGACCTAGACTCTGGATTTGTAGGTTCTTCATGCTTGTCTTAGCTACGGGTAGGTGAGGCCATAGGCGAAACATGAGGGTTTTCCTCTTCAGATTCATTTTGGGGTTCATTTTGGTTGTCTACATCCTCAAGCACTACAGGTGCATCCAAAAAACTATTAATGTCTATGCATTCCTCAGCCATGAAATTCTCCCACCTCACTTGTGGGTATTGGATTCTTAAACTCCTTTTTATCAATAAGGTAACTAAGCAGTGATGAGAGAGGGAGGTATCACATTTCCTTTTTTGGTATTATGTGGCCATTCGTTTCAACAAGTTATAAAGAAAATTTGGTACATTTACTACCCTATTATGCCTGAGATGACTTAAAAATTTGAAATGGGTTGTATACAGAAGATTTTGTCTACCATCATAGGTAATGTATCTAATAATACAAGAGGCACATCTTACCCACAACCAGTGGAGAGAAAGTCTCTTCATACCTTGTGATGACGAATCCAATTCTCTCCTCTTATGCAAAATTCTTCCCAAGGTGTAATTGCATCAGACCGAGCTGGGAATTTTGTTCCTGTCCTTGGTAGTCTTGTAACCTGCACAATGGCAGTTTCAGATGTATCTACAAAAAGTCTGTTTACCATTGCTTCATCGTATTGAAGAGTTTCTACAAATATTCTAGTTAAGTCATCACTAAATTCTGTTAACTTCATAAAGTAGTTGATCCATCCAACCCTTGTGAAGATAGGTAGGACTAGTACGTCCTCCAAAATTTGTTGGTGAGCCACTAGCTCTCTTCTTATAACATCTCCTCCCATCCTTCTTTTCTTCTCTGCTCAATATACCAAATTCAGCTCTGGAAATTCAATTCAATCTTCCCACCACCTTCAAATTGCTCTACCACTTCAAAACCTATATTTCCTCATATATCCTTACTACTATACCATACCGCAACTACAAATTCCATCTTAAGTTCAACTCTAGTCTAACTAAGATGGAGTTCTCATAAAATCTTAGGGTTTCAAGTTATAGCGATTTTCAAAATGGCAGCGGAAATAGCAGCAAAAATAAAATATAACTAAGGATTTTGCATGTCATAATATTCATTAAATTTGGTTTTGGGTGGTAGAATTTGAAAGGACTGGCGAAAAGACCAAGTAAGGCGTACCCTCTCCCCAACTTAATTGGTGAAGTGACTTCACTTCAGGTGATGATTTGGAGGTGGTGTAAATTCATAATGATGGAAATTAAAGATATAATATTTTGCATGCATGGGATTAAATAAAAAAGTGTATGAAACTTTAAAGAAAACTAGATTAATCATAACAACATACCTTAAGTACTACCTCATGGAAATAACTATCTTTCGCACGTGGAAACTAAAAGAATATATTTATTTGTCGATTCAATGCGACACATATTAACTGCAAGATAATGAATAGTGGGCGGTGAGTGGCTATGATGGTACAAAAATGACGAGTATGAGCTGGTGATTTGACAACTCAAGTAATTGAAATGAGTGGGAAATAAAGGAATTATGTTGCTTTATTTTGTATGAAATGATGGATATGATATGTGAATATATTTGAAATGAATGTGAAGGAACATGCAGTAAATATGGAGCCAAATGAGTTGAATATTCTTTTGGCTGCCAGATGTTGCTACGGGCACTTGAAGTGTCAGGGCCCATTTTGAATGTTGATAATGTTAAGCTACAGGTCTCTTTGGCATCATGACCTTGTGAATATTGATAATAGGTCCCTCTGAAGATTTTTTGAACATTATTATAATGTGCAATGTGTGCTTGTGAGAAAAAAAAGATGAAAAGTTCATGCCAAGGAAGCTCAGGGAATGAGCTGTGTAACTCAATATCTAGGCCACCAGAAGTGCTAGGTATGTCCTATATTACTGAAGTAGGACTCTGTGTATCAGATTCTGTATCATGTTCACTAGAAACACCATATTGTTGGATCAATGAAAATATAAAGTCATCCTTATGTAATGGATTTTTATTCAACTTCATTCTATTACCATTAACGAGAAGGGAAAACCAAACTACATCAATGGTGTGTAATTGTATTGTCCCATCAGGGTAAATCTTGCTAATCTCATAGGGGCCTAGCCATTTGGACTGGAATTTTCCCTTGAAATATTTATACTATGAATCATATAACAGGGCCCAATCTCCCATAGTGAACTCTTTTATTTTAATGTACTGATCATGCTGCTTCATCTGTTGTTGTTGTACTACCTTTGTATGATGTACTGCTTCCATTCTTATCTCATCCAACCCATTCAAAGAATGCAACCTTTCCTTCTGTGCTTCTATTAAATCCATTTCCAACTCTACTACTGTCCTTAATGTTTTATATTCAAATTCAATAGGAAGGACGGTTGTATTTCCATAGACTAACTTATAGGGTGTAAATCCAATGGTTATTTTCCATGTAGTTCTATATGCCCAGACTGCTTTAGGTAACCTTGAAACCCATTTTTTCCTATGCAGCTGCACTGTCTTGGTGAGAATACTTTATATCTCCCTATTAGTGATTTCCACCTGACCATTAGCCTATGGATGATAGGGTGTTGATTTCTTATATCTAATTTGGTATTCCTCAACCAACTTGGCAATTAGATCATAAGTAAATTGGGGCCCTTGGTTAGTGACCATTTCTATAGGTACTCCATACCCAGTAAAAATATCTTCACATAAGAGCTTAGCCACATTACCATCTCTTGCAAACTATAGAGCCTTAACTTCCACCCATTTTTTCAAGTAATCAGTGCAAATAAGGATGTATTCCTTGTTGTTAGATGTAGGAGAGATTGGCCCAATGAAGTCTCAACCCCATTTTTCAAAAGGTGCCAATGTCAACTAAGGTTGTAAGGGCATCTCATCGCTCTTTGTTGGCCTTCCCATCCTTTGACACCTGTCACAACTCTTGGTGTATTTAACATCTTTATGCAAAGTAGGCCAATAATAGCCAATTGTGAGGATTTAAAGGTTGTTCTCTTTGCTACAAAATGGTCTCCACATGGCTCATCATGATATTAAAGATCTCATCTTCTCTGATGCATCTTCTCATGGTGTTATTAGACCCGACATAAAATAGATAACCATATATCAAGGAGTAAGGAAAATATTTGTGAACCAGATGTTGTGAGAAATGTTATGGAATCTTCCCTATGACCAAATAATTAGCAATATCTACATACCAGGGCATTTGTATTTGTAAAGAAAATAAGTGTTCATTAGGGAATGAATCATCCACCACTCCTTCAGTTGATTGAGTTAGAAATCTTGATAGGAAGTCTGCCACCACATTTTCTTTACCAGGTTTGTCTAGTATGGTAATGCCAAATTCCTATAAGAGAAGTAGCCATCTTATCGATCTCCCTCCAACTACTGGCTTGTTCATCAAATACCTGATTGCGGTGTAATTTGTATGGACAAAGACTGGATAGCCAGTAATATAGTGTCTGAATAGACTATAGCAAGCATCTCTTTTTCTATTATAGTGTAGTTGAATTATGCCCCTTGAAGATTCTTGCTGATATAATAAATTGCATACTCCTTGTTGCCATCCTTCTAACCCAAGACTGCTCCAATGGAAAAATATGAAGTATTTACATGTATGTGAAATGGGCGAGTCTAATTAGGCCCTCTCAACACTGGTGCTTGAGTTAGAGCTTTCTTTAGTTCTTCGAAGGAGTGTTGACACTTAGAGGTCCATTCAAACTCAATGTCCTTACTCAACAAAACAAATAAAGGTGCAACAATCTTACTAAAATATTTGATAAACCATTTGTAGTAGCCTACATGACCAAGGAAGCTTCTGATATCTCTTTGTTTTTGAGGAATAGGTAATGTAGATATTATCTCTATTTTGTGTGGATCAACCTGAATTCTTGAATTGGATATAAAGTGTCCCAATACAATTCCCTATGTCATCATCATGAAACACTTCTCATTGTTGAGTGATAGGTTATGTTCTTTACACCTTTTTAACACTTTTTCTAGATTATTGAGAGATTCCTCATAACTCTCACCATAAGTAGTGAAGTCATTCATATATATCTCCATGTAGTCATGTGCATAATCAAAAAATATGCTAAGTACTACTCTTTGAAAGGTAACTAGAGAATTGCATGAGCCAAAGGGGAGAACAAAGTAAGCATAAGTCCCCCAAGGAAATGTGAATGTAGTCTTGTCTTGATCCTCTAGAGAAATTTTAATTTGGTTATAACCACTGAAACCATCAAGAGATGAGAAGTACTTCTTTCCAGCTAGAGAATCAAGTACTTGATCTATGAAGGGCAGAGGAAAGTGATCTTTCCTAATGGATGTATTCAATTCCTTGTAGTCTACATAGACTCTCCATTTCCCACCTTGTTGGAGTTATGGGAAGACACTAAGAGGGGGGGGGTGAATCAATGTCAAAACTTTTTCAACTTCGACCAAGATTTTTCATTCTGATTTCCTTTTCTTTCAACAATAGAGTAGAGTAATCACTTTTGAAAGCACAAAGATATGACAACATTAACTCAGTATATTAGACAACTTATGAAAATATGATTTGAGTGAGATATCTTGCATTTGCCAAAACATAACACAGATTTGATCTCAATATTACTCTGATTAATGCATTCATGAGTTGAATGTAACCATTCATAAACAAAATTGAGAACAGTAATAAACCCAACAGTGAACTGAAACAACAACAACACAGAAAAGTAGTGAGCACACATAAGAACAAAGAGACAAAAAATTTTCCAAGTGGAAAACCCTCCTGGGGTAGAAAAACCACTCCTAAACTACCTTACTGGCTTAATCTTCAAAAACCCACTTTTAACAATGCCTTATAGGCTAATTTCTAAGCACCAACTCAAGGAGAACGAACCCCTCATTTAGAGACACCAATCTCAAGGAGCACCAACCCCTTACTCAGATTTCAAAATTACAATAATAATATATCAGAGGATCTCTCTGTTTTCAGTTAAGTTCATAACACTTTGCTTCTAATACTCTAGGAATCCAACTCTTGTATTACAAAGTTTTCCAATACATCTCTTGATACGACCAAAATAACTATCTCTCAGAATTATAGGCCAGCAGCACCTTCACAGTTTTCAACATTGGTTTTTATATACATTTCAAGTATGTCTGTTATCAAGAAATCTTCAAAAAGCATTTTTCACAAGATTCTGAAACTCATTTGCTAATTTTAGCTGAATAAAGACAGTCTGTAGATGATTGTAAAAATCAAGAGTAATGCATATCCAAAGAGCTGCAAATCATCCATTAAATAAAAAATGCAACAGCTCAGAAAGAAACTCAATGAATATTCTGTTATGTAACTGTTCTGAGATTTGATGCCAATCCATGATGTCGACATGCAACTATACTTAGAAAAATCCATGCCGGCCACAATGTATGAGGCTTCGTTAATCATTTGCTGAGACAACAGTCGCCATGTGTTCTTTGTGATTTGCTAAGAACTTATGTGAGCTGCGTTTCCTTTTGTCCTTGTGCGTCATCATGCCCTTCTGCCGTTGGGGAGAAACCATATCAAATATCTTTATGTTTCCTCGAGATCACATTTATGTTATTCATAGTGAAACAATCGCTGAGACATCCACCAGTTATGCTGAAGGAAATTCAATCGTTAATCATACTTTGGTTCCTTCTGTTTCGCCATGACCCTTCGTTATCGAGCAGACCTCATAGAGAATTCACTTTGTTTTACTGAAAGCCCTGAGCTCACAATAGATCACCAAGACATTAATGTTCTCACACCGACAGAAACCTTTTGTCTTATGTGCTTCGCTATAACATTATGATATCGGGGAGACCTCCTGTAGAGCACACCATGTCTTTCTGAAAGTCTTCATCCACTTGTGTGTCACTGAGACAATTCAATACCTATCCTGAAGGGAACTTTATCGCCGTCAGTCGTCCCTTTGTTTGTCACTGTGACATTATGATTCTCTCGCCGATCCATCCTTCTACCTTATGAGTGTCGCTATAGTATATCGTCATCGGGGAGACCTCTCGTAGAAAGCTTGAGTCATACTGAAAGTCACCAACCATCTTCTGTGTTGCTAAGACAATACCAATCTCTCACCGAAAGCCCCTCAAGACTTAGTCTCCAAGACTTGACGGGTTCGCTATGACATTATATCGAAACATATGAGTCTTACCAAAATGTATTTCTTCATCAGTGGTCGACAAGACAATGCATAGTTGGGAAGACCCTATAGAAATTGCCTCACGTTTCACCAAAATTCCACATGATACACATTGGTCGCCGTGACACATGGTTTTTCTTGCCGACAAGACCAACTATACAATACATGTCGCTGTAACTTCAAACCATTAGGGAGACATCTTGTAGATCGTTTCATTCATACCGAAACACCCAGAATTCACACCTGTTCGCCGAGACTTCTAGAATGTCCTACGGAAAGAAATTGCCCAACGGCGGTCGGTGTGACATTGAACATTTGCTATGATATTTCAGCGAAGCCTCAACCTCTGCTGATAAGATCTTTTGGTGCACAGTCGGTGAGACACTATGTCTTCGGTGAGACTACATACCGAAAACAACACTCCTATCGATAGACTTCCACATGCATTAGTCGGGGAGACATAACCTTTTCGCTATGAACCTTCACTAAAACCTTAAACACTTGCCGATATGTTCCCATTCAAACTCCGATCGGTATAACTTATGCCGATATAAAGTTTCTTGTGCCGATCGCCAAGACATAGAGCGCTCGATGAAACATTACACCAAAGATGATTTCCTTTGCCGATATGCCCATTCTGAAGTGGATCAGGGAGACATAATGAAATCGATAAGACCTCATCCTGATGGTATTACATATGCCGATAGAGAACACTTTTTTGTCGCCAAAACAAAAGAGAAGTCTTGCTGACAGCAGCCTGTTAGATAAATTCAATCGCCATGATATTTGAAATGTCTTGCCGATAGGAAACTCAGACATTTCAAAGTGGATCGGGGAGACCCTGCCATTCTCACGTCGATATGTTCTTTTTCTGTCACCAGAGATTGCACGAAGCACAAACTGATCAGTACCAAGAGATATTAAAATTCTGAATGTAGAATGTCCACTGAATGCCAAGACATGTAAACCATATAGACAAAGTTGTACCAAGATAAAGCATGAGAAACCAATTTGAAACTGTCAACAAGAAGAATCAACTGAAAGGGATTTTTTCATCAAGGACAAACCATATGATCACAACTGAGATCCAACACACCTTTCTTGGGAACAATTACCAAAGGTGAGACCCATTCACTATCTAATATTGGATAAATAAAACCTGCATCAAGGAGCTTCTGCAGCTTAGCTTTCACTATCTTGCCGAGAGAAGGATTCATACTTCTCTGTGGTTTTCAAATGGGTCTATACCCATCATTAATATAAATCTTGTGCATACATAAATAGGGATCTATGCCATTCATATCATGGTAATCCCATGCATATGCGGCTGAGTGTGCCTGCAACATTGATTGCAGAGAATTTTGTTGTTCTTTTGTCAAGGAATTATTAATATTCAACTTCCTTCTTGGCATGATTCCTATTTTCTTTGATGAATCTTGAACTGATGAGAGATCAAGGCTTGGTATGATGGGTAAACATTGTTGAGGTAGTAATGAATTAAATAGCTATAATATCTCTTATGTAAAATTGGTGGGTATAATATTGTTGTTGTGGGGTTGTGCCACAATCATTTTGGATTATGTGAGAAATGAGCTCATCTTCATGCTAGTCATCCAATAAGGGGTTGCACTCTATAGTCATCAATGTATGCAAAGAATAGTTATCCTCCTCCTCCTCACCCAAATTGGGCCAAATAGCATGCTCAAGGTCTGCATATGGTTGGGCCAGTGGATAAAGAACTAGGTTCTATCAAGTATCACTTTTTGAGAGAGAAGGTTATGGAGAATTGTTGTGCAGTTTTTCGCACACACGCTCCGCTGAAAGCAAGGAGCCTCTTTTGCTTTCATTCCTAGTGTTTTGGCCCTTTGATCTTAGGGATTTAACTTGATTTGGAATGTTATTGGATGTTTATCTTACCCAGTTTTGGTGGTCCCTCTGTGGTATTGATTGAAAATCTTAAGTTTTTGACTCATTTTCGGGTTTTCCTTCAACTTCGAGATTTTCCTCTGCTGGCGGAATTCCCTGGTTTCCTTGAAAACCTAGCAGTGACTGCTTTGCACTGTGATTCAAAAATTTTGGGACCTCGCGGAATTTCATGTTGGTCGTATTTCTCTGAAAATATGTTGTCCTATCGGATTCCTGGGTTTTGGTTTGGTTGTCTTGTCGAATGCATTAATGCTCGCTTGTACGATTTGTGCGGCAGGTATTAAATCAATTTTGGGGAGTTTTATGCCATTAAGTTTTATCATTGGCTTTCTATTGATCTGAGGTGCTTGATCTTAGGTGCTGGGTTAGATTTAACGTGTTGGATTTGTGAATTCTTGGATTTGGTGGTGATTTTCCTGGGCATCGTCATAACTGTTGTTGTTTGCTGGGGCACTAAAGATTGCTATCTGTCATTGTTGTAATCAAGTTTCACTTCATCAATGGTATGTCTTCATTGCCTTGCTTTTGATTGTTGAATGTGAATGATTCTTTAGCGTCTTGAGTGTGCTTGGAGTCCAAAGTTTTGTATGTTTGGGGCATTGAACATCTAAAGCTAGGGTTGTTTGATTTTGTTAGATTGATGATCCCCAAGTGAGTTTTTGAGCTTGTTTTTTGATTTCATTGTGAGGTAGCTTGCTTGTGTAGGACATAAAGAAACTTTTGAAAACCTAGCAAAATGAGTAAGCTGAGCCCAAGCTTGTCCTGTGCATTCATGGCAGAATTTTAGGGTTTCGAGTTTAGGGCATAATCAATTCCTATCGATTTACTTCAAGATAAGTCTCAAATTTTAAGATGATCTGTAGGAGGTTTAAATCAAGCTGGTCTCAAGCCCAAGATCCTCAAATTTGTGATCATTTGATCAATTTGAGTAAATTCATGGGAAAACGTTGACATTCGATATTTCAAAGTCTTCGCAGAATTCCTTAACACCTGGAATTTCCTGAATTTCTGTTTTCTCTTTGTTTTCCCGAAATGTGTAGTAATCCGGAGTTTTTCCTGCTTCGTGGATTTCCGTTCCCTCTAGATTTTCCTGAAGTTTCCTTCGTCCCTCCATTTTCCCAGAATTCGTAGACTGCTGTTATTTTTGCAAATTTCCGTCCTGGGCGGAATTCCCTGAAACTTTGTTGAAAATGAAAAATTGAGAAATAGCATGGTTTATTAGCTGGTGATTATGCATTGTATGATCAATTTGAGTTATTTAAATATGTATCATGTTGTTTCTTAGTTAATGATGGATGGTTAAATGATTATTTGAGGCCTTTTGTGTTTATTTCGCTAAAATCCATCTGGTTGGGAATTTTTCGAAGTTCCTCTCTAGCCTGGATTCCGTGGGAGGACTGAAAACCCGAACTTTGATATGATCAATTCTTATAAGGTTTTAGAGAGTTTTTCTTATCATCGGACTTATATTGGGGATGCATATTCCATTTTTGATTAATCAACTTGGGTTTCATGTGATCTTTATTATGGTTTCTTTGTTGGATGTAGGCTGAATCAAGTAAGGCAGTGACAAGTGGAACCAAAGATGGAGCATGCTAAGGATAAAGGGGAAGGCAGTTAATACAATGCCTCATCAAAATTTGTGCTTCCCCATTATTTATCTTCTTCCTTCACATGCATTGGACCGAGCTTTGTTGGAGACCCCAGGCCGACTTGGATGGAGTACTTTTATTTAATGCCCACTTTGTTTATTTTGAATTCTCCTTGGCTGACTTGTTTTGGGGCCGATTATTATTGTAAACCTAATTGGGCTGATATATCTTGGGGGTTTCTATAAGTATGACATTCTGGCTCATTTGTAAGGGCTAGATAGTTTTATATTGGAGCGAACTATGCAATATAGCAAGAGCTAGAGTTAGGAGTTAGTCTTATTTTCAAGCAAGCAAGTGTTGTAATAGAATACTGGAATTGTTGCTACTTTTGGTAATTTAATGCAAGTGAAGACATTGTGATTTGGTGCCTTTCTTGTGTTGATTTTTACCTGGCATGGTTTTTGTTATTCTATCTTTTGAAGTTGCTTAAGTTTATTTGATACATGCTAGGTTTAATGTTAGAAGAATTGATAGTGTTTATGATTTGGTACTTGAAGTGTTGCAGCAATCTCTAGTCCATACTTTTCACAACCAACTAATTGTTAGTTGCTTTGCAAAGTTAGCCTGGACTTTAAATTCACTGTGCTTAGTTCAATTGTGGATATTTGTTCATTTCGATTGCAATAGGATTGTTTTGGATGAATGTTCATGATTTGAAAATATTTAATGCCTTAGAAGATTGCACTATTTCTATAAGATTGCAGATTCATTTGGGTCAACCAGGAATCAATTTCTGAGGGATTGGTCCATTTCAAGTATTTTATCATTTTCATTGTTAATCTTAGGATTAGTGTTAAATTTAAGAATCTCTTTGAAACCCTTATCTTTTTTACTATTTCTTTGTTACCTGAGTTAGATTGGTCCATTTCAATTATTTCATCATTTTCATGTGTCTAGGTGATACTTATCTAAAGATCAAGGACCAATAGATGCATCAAAAGGGCAAACTACTGAAACAAGCAAGGATAAAGTAGTGGAATATTCAAGGGAGGCTCCTGTTGATCTGAGTGCATAACAACTAGCCACATATGTTGTAGAAGAATTCAAGAAGCTAAAGGTAAGTCTCTCTACATATGAATTATTGAGAGTTCCAACTATTAGAAATGCAGTTTTAGGAGCTTACAATGCTAGCTCAGTATCACAAGATAAATCAGTCAGTGAGAGTGTCAATAAAGCATCCAGTTCCCAAGTAGTGAAAGGGAAAAACTAGATTCACAATCAGATCCATATACCACCTAGAGATAAAGGGAAAGAGAAGGATAAAACTCAAGTTGCTCAGGTGGATACTCCTTTGACTCTGTTCCAGGGGAAAACAAACACTCCTCCATTTCTGATCTCTGTTCATATATTTGGTAAGAACCTGCACAATTGCTTGTTGGATTCACGTGCTTCTACCAATGTAATGCCTTTTGGTGTCTGTAGAGCCTTGGGTATTACTCCTGTTGACTCCCAAAAGAAAGTTACTCAACTGGATCAAATTGAGGTTGATGTTGTAGGGGAGTTGAACATGATTCATATGCAAGTTGCCTCTGACCCTACAATTCAACAAGTTATTAATATACAGGTGGTAGATATACCTGATGCCTACGGTTTGATTTTGGGAAGAGACTTTACTAGGGCTTTGAATGGATATGTATCAACTGATCATTCTCATATGTGGCTTCCCTGGAAGGGAGTGCCAAATCAGATCAGGATTGAAAGAGAGCCCAAGATGAAATATATGATTACAGAATATCAGAATACTTCGAATGAGATTTTGATATCAGAGGTGAGCATGAGTAATTACATACTTGCAGCTCCTTTTGAGGAATCTGATGTGGAAGGAATCCTTATGTTACATGCTACATCTATCGATCTCACAGTTGAATCCAGTTGTTTTGAAGTCTTGGTGGAACCAATAAGTGATGATGTTCCTGAAGATAATCAACACAACTTGTTGGATAGTTTCCAGGAATTCATTCAAAAGTGTATTGAAGATTAGG
>VDFB02136439.1:0-15983 GCA_007258455.2 Sequoia sempervirens
TCTTTTGCTTGGGCGAACTCCTATGTTGAGACTCCTTGAGTCGAGACTTCATCTTATCGCTGAAATATCTCGGCGAACTCAGCTCCTACGCCGAAAGCCATCATCTCCATCCGAGCACATGATTCCTTAATATGTCGGGGAGACATTGGAGTCGGGGAGACCTTACCCTTATCGCCGGGACATCTCTCTGAATGCTTTGTTATGCCGAAAGACTTGCTTTCCGACAAGCTCCCTTTCCTGTCGACGAGACTTCGACTATTCGCTGGGACCCTTCATCGAGCGCCAGAAGTTACCCCAAAGCCCTTGGTCGCCATGAGTCTCCCCGAGCTCACGATTGAATGGCCTATCGGCCAGAGAAATCCATGCGATAAGAGGTCATACCAAACCCTCAATGTTATAGCGATAGGCTCTATAGCTTCGTTCGGTAGGATAGAAATTAGGTCACAGTGACCTGTTCAAAATGGAAAGTATCAAGCAGCCAGTTGGCCAGACAGTGAAGATGTCATGCCGACCTGGCTCTAATGGAGGCTAAGCGTAGAATATTGAGGCATGTTTCCAATAGAGCAGGCCTCCCAACTAAATCCCCTGTGAAATGTCATCATATGTATAGAGTAACCCTCAATGGAGACGTCCCATTTGGCCCTTATGAACATCTCAGAACGGAGATGCCTTGCTTGATTGAGCCCTGAGGGTGAAAATTAGGTAATAGTTACAAAGTAGACGAAATCTTGACATAGTTTATGATAGTCTATGATGCATGTCATAAAACATATTTGAATGGGAGAATAATGCCAAAAAGGGGTGCCCAAGTTGGTGGGTGGGCTATGAAAAGTTATTATTGCTATGATGGGTGTAAGAGGAATATTTTAAAATTATCTTGAAGACCCATCACAAGACTTGTGCCATGAGAAGTTGCATGCCATACTTGGAGAGCTAGTAAATGGGTTCCAAAAACCATTTGTGATTTTCTATATTTTAGGATTTCCTATATATTAGATGCTTGGGTTGAAGTTGAGGGTGAGAGGGACCTTGTATTGCAAGGGGCTATTTTGTTGGATTTTCTTTAGAGGACTAGGGTGATGATCTTGATGTTAAGGCTTTGAGCCTAATATTGTATTGCGACTTTATTAGTAGTGGAAATAAGATGGTTCAATGCTTTGATGGTTGCTTTTTTTAAAGGGGTTTTTCCATGGTATAATTTTTATCACTCTTCTTTCGTGCTCTTTCATTCTTGTTCATTTAGAGTGTTGATTTATATGTTTTTAAAATTATATTAAGTTTAAAATATTTTTACTCTATCCTCTTAGATTAATGTAGGAAGTGTTTGTGTCTCACTTATTCTTTATGGGTATAGTTTTCTTTGCATTTGAATTAGATTTTTATTTGTGAAGCTTTAGATACTATAAAAGCATGATGAATTTCCTTTCACTATAATGTCACCTTGCACCACAAGAAAAATCAACCAAAATTTGAAAAACCTCATTCTTCCACTATCCATATGATTTGATGTCATAGAGTTTGCACATGAAGGCACTTGATCAACATTTATTTTCTTCATCTCCAAGGAATGGTCCTTGTGCTTTCACTAAAAAATCATCCCTCAATGAATATTCATGATCTCTCTTGGTTCTTCATTCTTTCCTTTGTAATAAAAGCACAAACCTTTTTCCACCCTTGATGATGTGGTACTTGTTTTCACTTCATTAATAAACCACATTTCAATCATACATTTAGTGGTTTCCAACCACAACTCTACACACATCCAAAGCAACAACATATGTAGACATTTCATCAATAAACTTGGAATTACCAACAAACACCAATATACATTTTCTACTAAGAAAATTTACACTGTTGAAAAGTTTGCATTATGAATGAAAAGAAAAAAGTGCATCACAAACATTCTTCACTTAGAATCTTAATTTTGAATAAATTAGAGTGCTCACTTTCTTCTTGTGCTAACAAATTGAATTCAACATTTATTTGCAATACAAGAAATTTTAGAATCCACTTTCAAGCTATAACAAATTTATATATCATTTTCAATGGAAGATTTGGTGGTTTGCTTAACTTTTTTACCTTTTTAAAAAGAACAATTTTTCTTGATGTTGCCTACAATAAGTTTTTATATATGTCCATATATCACAATGCCTATAATTCATTCTAGAAATCTTCTTTGTACATATGGATTTCACCTTCTTTATTATAGATTTGGCTCCATTTATTTTTGGGGAGGATGAAAGACCATCTAATTAAAGGTAGTGCATGAGCACTTGCTTTATTTATGTCTAATAATTAGATAGCATTATAGGCCTTTGTAGATGATTATGAAGGCCTCTAATGGTACATCAACACCTCATCATTTTGTACATATTTCTTTGTTTGAATAACCTTTCTATAAAATTAACTAGTGTACTCTTGAACACCTTGTCCATCTTTTTATCTAAAAATTGCCTTCTCATATTATTTTTTATCAATTACAAACATGATCATTTTTCTTACTTAGCTGCTTAAGTTGCCCCCAAGAACTAATTAAAGTGTATTTTCTTAAATCCATTTAATACAAGAGGCTCTTGAACAACACATATGAAATTAACTAGTGTACTTTGGAACAACTTGTCTATCTTTTTGTTTTACAAATGGTTGCCATTGCACTACAAGATTGACCTATTAATGCCCGATACAACCTACAAAGTTAATGAGTCCATGGGAGGCAGTCAATCCATGTCATGAAACCGAGCGTTGCATTACACAACACAAGGAGACCAAGGGTGCACACCTTGCAACAATCCCCCCAACGCAAGCGAGGGGTTCAAACCCATGACCCAGGCTCTGATACCAATTGTTGCATAGACGGTTGTTGTTGCACCAAAAGATTGACCTATTAATGCTCGATAGAACCACTAGAGTTAATGAATCCATAGGAGGTAGTTAAGCCATGTCACGAACCTGAGTGCTATGCCACACAACACAAGGAGACCAAGGGTGCATACCTTGCAACACTTTTTATTTAAAAAGTGCCATTTCGTACATATTTCTGTTGTATGACAAATATGATAATTTTTTTCTTATTTAGTTGCTAATTTTTATTAAATCCATTGAATACATGTAAATTTTAAACCAAGTTAAAGCATGCTTTGCTAATCCCAATTAAGAAAAAGGAACAGTTTATTCTAAAGAAATAACATAGGCTACAAAATATCTCAAACTATGCTAAATAATGGCCAAGCTTTTCCACATTAACATATCCTTTGATTGTCATAATCTCAATCTTTGCCTCAACCTTGAAATGTGGTAGCCTTGATAGACTTGTCTCATCATTTGTAGAGTTTCCAAGTTTTCATTGAAATGGGATTTCCCTTTGCTTTTGGAATTCTCAAAGGAACTTAATTTCTCCATGAAAACCTCCATGATGCCCTCATAGTATCCATTGTTTGAGACTTTATTGCAACATTGAATTCTAGCTTTAAGAACCTAGCTTCTCCATCAAGGAATTATTCTCTTGTTATAATTCTTAGTACTCTCTTTCACCAATGGGATTCAATTTCCTTTTGCAAAGGTAATAATCTTTCCTATTTACTCTTATTTTTTGTATGAACCTAAAAAATCACACACAACCCTTCCACAAAGAAAGAAATACTTAGATACCACATGATTTATAAACTAGGCTGGATAGTGCATTCAATAGTTCATTACTTAAAAATTTATAAAAGAAATGATTTATTGTAAACTTTCCAATTAGTAAACTAAACTACATGAATGCAAATGAGATTAAAAAACTATGCAAATTTAAAGAAGAATAAATTTACTCTGGAGAAGTCCTTGTGGGGAGAAAAATTCAATGAAATGTGAGATCTACCATCATTGAAATTCTGCAATTCCAATGGAAAATATAGTGAGTTGCAAATGAAAAATTTGAATATCAATATTTATATTTCATTTAAAATAATGATTGCATTCAAATTTAAAAAATAATTGGCCAATGGCCCATACCTCTAATCATCATTCATCCCCAAATTCTACTTCAAACTAATTACCCATAGTTGTTGGAATCCTCAAGGTCAAGATCCTCCAAACCAATACTAACAATCCTTATTTGTGTTACATCTTCATTAAGCTATGCTGGCTCCTTTGGATCCACCTTCTGTCAAGTTTCTAGGTTCTCTTTGTAAGTAGGCATTTTTTGGTCATTAAGATACAAGGTGCTACTGTACAAGTACAAGTTTCTCTCCCCTTCTAGAGGTAAGTCAAGTTCTATTAACAAAATGGATGAAACTATAAGTAGATTAGTTCCTCTTACCAAAAAATAATTAAAATCGTAGGAAAAGTGTTGGAACACTTTTGTTGTTACACCAAAAGGTCGACTTGTTAACTCTTGATACAAACACTAGAGATAAGTAGATCCACGGGATGTGGTTAGTCCATGTCTCGAATCCGAAGGGAGATGCTAGTGATTAGTCCAACAATCCCCCCTCAACGTGACCCAAGAGGATTCAAATCGATGACCTGGATTTGATACCATTTGTTGGAACATGTTTTCCATTGCACCAAAAGATCGACCTTTTAATTCCCAATACAAATGCCAGAGATAAGTGGAACCATGGGAGGCAATTAGTCCATGTCTCAAATATGAAGGGAGACACTGGCGATTAGTCTAACAAATAGATGAACAAGTAGTATGGTTAAATAATTAGGCCCATGCATATTCCACCATAGAATTGGATCTTGTCAAGTGCAATAGACTCCCTATCCATCTTTACCTCTTTTGGATATCTTCTAAGAGTGGAAAATTTTGTCTACTTAGTCTGAATGATGCTAACTTCTATAAAACTTACATTTTTTGAATAACCTTCATGAACCTTACCTTCACCTTAATATTGCGTATAGGGTAAATATACTAGGGCTTTGCATATACCACTTTGGGTGTAATGTATAGGAATCCATGTGCAAGGGAGTGTTGGGCTTCTCCCATTTGTGATGAATGATTAGCTGAATATGATAATTGTAGAACTACAATGTAAGGTCTTTCTCTTGTACAATGGATTTTATTTGATCAAGCATACTATTAATTTACTCACACACCTCTCCATGGATAGGTACATTAACATCCTCATATTTAATAACTTTGAAGACTAGAGAAATGAAGGAAACAATGTATCTTACATTGGCCTAAAAATGTCATTTTCATCACCTCCTTAACCATCCTTCCTTGTCTAACTTAGAATCAATCCATCGATTCCACTTTGTGGTCACAAACATTCGTTACAATTCCTCTTGCAACTCAAACATCCTCTCTAAGAGAATGAAGTATGATATATACCTCATCTCTACAATTTTTAAAAACTCCTTACAAAAATTCCTAAAGAGTCCATGTGAAGTATGGTGGCTGTAGATAAAAATATGCACATATTTAGCATCATTAACCACCTCTTTGATCTAATTATTTTTTACCATGTCCTTGATTGCATTATTCATGCATGCACACATGGATTCACTAAATATGCTTAAACTAGATATTTGCACATATGTGGTCCATCTTAAACTACTTGCACCAAATTCTTTGGCCCAGCCTCATCAATAACATCTTTAAGGATTTGAAGCTAAAAATAAACATCCTTGAGGTGTCTTGAATAATCAATAACCCAAACATATTAGTGGAATTGTTGTGCTTTTAGAGATTTAATGTGGTTATGGAATTTCATTGAGTTCTTGATAGAGTCAAGGTTTTTGAAGGGAGCTTAATCCTTGACATGGTTTCAGTTGTCACCTACAACACCAAGAACTCTTTAGAGGCAAATAAAGTTAAAAAAAAGGAGGAATAAAATAGGTTAAACATGTTAAAAAGTATTAGAGAAAACTTGTATCAATATTAAAAGGCATTTTAAAATGGTTTTGAGCATCAAATGAAATGGATGCAATTTACTCACCCACCTACTTGCATTAAATCCACCAACTCTCCCTTCTTTCAAGAATTCCATTAATGAACAAGAGTGTTATAGATGAAAGGAAGGTGGCTCTAGATTCTTTGTGATGAAAAATATGACGTTGAGGTATGGATGCCCCTTCCAGTGGTTTGGATTGTGGATTTTTAAGATTCCCTTGCAAATTTTCATGTTTCCTTTTGGAATGTCATGAAAGGGGTATATAGACATTAATTTTTATTATTCGAAGGGAAGGGTGGCATTGGATTGGAGAGGAGCATAGCAGAGAGAAAGGCTTACATAATAAAACCCTTGAATTCACAGTTTCTAGATTTAGCTATTGTATTTTGTTATTTTAACAATCAAGTTTTGTCCCAAATTTGTAATAAACATCTATAATATTTTAGATCGAGTGATTAATTGTAGAATTGACATTAGTTGAGTGTTTCCATTTGTATGGTGTGCATTTATGGATGTGTCTTTGATTAGTTGGCTAGACATACAATTGTAAAATTCTTGTAAATATTTTGCAAGGTACCTTCTCAAAATAATAAAGAAAATGTATGGGTATGCTCATGGATTTCTACGTATACTCATCTAATATTTTGTAACTATCTACGATATTTATGAATGTATGCATAGAGCTTAACTTGCTTACACATTTTGAGAGCCATAGTCCTTTGTGATATATTGATTAAGGTATTACCTTTGTTTTAGTTATTGCATGTTTTCTATGGACTCAAATATATATTTTTTCAAATTGGATAAAGACATCAATTTGTTACTAGCTCCTTCTCCTCATAATCCTAACAAAAATATAAAGTAATACAAACATTCTTTTAATTTTATGTGTTCTAGTGTGCTTCAGTTGTCATGTTTGAATGTATATAACACCACAAGGGGTTATCATAAAATATATTCATTGAAATATATGTGGCAGATCATTTTCTCTAATAAGGTACTTGAACTTGAACATTGCGAACAAACATAAAGGCATGAAGTGACAACCAAAGTAGGGGTGCAATATGTAGTGGATATGGTTTGTGTTAGGTTTAATTTTTAGTTCTTGTGGTGATATTTTTTGCAACACCATAGGAAAAACCCCGTTGGTTTATTAGAGCCAAAAGTGAAGGAGGTCTTACCTACCTCAATAATTGGTCCTTAGTTATCCAATCTAAATATATATGGTTCTTTGGTATTCTTCCTAGGTTTGACACCCTTGACACCTGGGTTTGACCTTAGGGTTTTGGGGCTCATAACTCAAATGAACTATCCACCTATCCATGATTATTCTATTTCCGCTAGTGACCCATGTAGCCTTCATTTTCTTCACTAGTTATTAATCTTGGAATAGTTTTTATCCAAGATTTTAATCCTTAATTTTGTCTCCTTGGCTAACACATACAATAATCTTTCTCTTACTTTTTCTGCAACTTCCTTATAGTAAGTAGAGTGAGCCACATGGAATGAGATGCACCATTCCTAATTTTTACATTAAATAATTTTTCGTCATATTTGTAGCATCACTATTAGTCATTCTATGTAAAAGGTAAATAATAAAAGGAGACAATTGTCAAATTAAAGGTAAAAGCTAAAGAATCAAAATAATAAATTGAAAATTGAAAGCTCAAACAGGAGGAAATGGATATGAGATTAAAGTCAAAGAAGTTGAAGATGTGATCTCAAATTTAAAAGTCAATGTTGAAGAAGGCAAGAGGATTGAGGAATGTTTGAATACCAAGTTCAACAATAAAACTTTTGAGTGTTTAAAGTTTGAGGAAGAGATTGCCACTTTGAGAAAAGAACTTGAAAAAGCAAAAGAGAAAATTGACAAAGGTTTAAAATTGAGAGGAAGTTCTGAAATTCTTGATGAGTTGATTAACTCTCAAAAGCTATCAAAAGATACATTCGATCTCTTGATTTTGAAAAGGGGAAAAATCCTATATCCAATGCATCTACAAACCTATATGATAACTTCAAAGAATAAGAGAAGTCTGAAACATGGGAGGAGAAAGCTTGCATTGAAATTACTAAGGAAATATCCTCTGAAGATGCAAAGATAAATCAAGACAACAAGAAAGAAGGTGATTCATTCCTATCTAGAACAAGAAGAAGAAATTCAAGAAGCCTACTCCTAAACAAATTGCTCCTACCGGGTTCAATGGTAATTGCTATGATTGTAAAAAGTTTTATCATAAGGTTGCTAAATGTAGAAGAAAGATGAGTTAGAATCCATTTAGGCCTCCAATGTACAATGCTATGAATTATCAATCATTTCATGGTCAGTACTATGCTTGCAATAAAATTGGTCATAAGGCTAATGAATGCAAAAGTAAAGTGATAAGGAATAATGCTATGACTTCTCAATATTTGTATGGTTATTGCCACACATGCAATAAGTTTGGTCATAAAGCTGCTAATTATAGATTTGATGTGAGAATAATTAATTATACTTCACAAATTAGTATCACCTACTACAATTGCAATAAAATGGGACACATTACAAGGTTCTGCAAAGGAAAGAATCTAAGACCTCGACAAAATAAGATTGAAACTAGTCAAAAAAAGAAGTGAAACAAAGAATGAATCTGTACCCCAGTATGGTGTAGATGGATCCTCCGATAACTGAAAAGAAAGTATTGGCTCAAGGGGAGTTACAATCATAAGTTTTTCAAACCCTTGTAAAGTATTAGATGTTGAAGTCTTTAGTATAATGGTTATTGGTGACATGGATATGTTTTCTCAAGGTTTCAAAGCAAATATACTCTCTGCGGAAGTGTGCTGAAAGATTATGGATCTCTATGATATCTTAGACAATAAAAAGATGCTAGTGTCGAGTACTAAGAATTACATTTAATGCAGAGTGAATAGGGTTGGTGTGAAGCATATTTAGTTCCTATTTGATCAAATTTGATTTCATTTGAAAGATATCAATTGTATGCAAGTGCAAAAGAAGAGAAGAATGTTTTCAATGAGCAAAGTGAAAACCCTAATGATAACACAGGTATTTCTCTAGTTTGTTTGTATTTAGAAAGTTCTATCATGGCTACACCAATTTTCATTGATGTTGTTGAGAAGCCAAGACCAAAATTCATGAAACATTCATACATATCTACTATGATCGACAAAGATGGATCATTTTCTCATGTTCTGATCAATGTGATTCATTCTAAAGATGTCCACATCTATATTCACTCTCAAATGAGTGAATACAATAATATGAAGTTGGAAGAGTTCATATACAATCATATCTTGGGTGATTATTTTTAGCTAAATTAGAGTATGCGAACGTGGAAGCAAAAGTTTTAGATGTGTGGAAGGATTTCCCTAACTTTTTCTTTGAAGATGAATGGGTTAGAATCACTTTGAGCCAGATTCATGAAGATATCTTCTAGCTTGATCTACCCCACCTAATCACAAAGGAAGCTATTAGGGTTGCATGCTAAGTGGGCTTGACCTTGGGGAAAAATCTGTGGTTAAGCACACTAGATCTGGAGTAGTACTGGGATGGGCGACCTCCTGGGAAGGCCCAATGCTTCACCTTTATGAGCATCACCTAGATGCAATGAGTGCTAAGTTGACCATTCATTATCCTAAAATATGGGTTCTTGTGAACCACTACTCATGAAACATGGGTCAAGGAGTTCAACTCGTAAAACTACACAATTGAATCCTAATAGCAATATCACAACTTTCATGTATCCTGCTCTGAGATAATGAGTCTCATAAGGTGTTTGTATCTTGCCCTGGAGTTGTAAACTTTAGTCTGCAAGTCCCTTGTATCTTTCCCTAAGGTTGTGTACCTTAGTTTGCAAGTCTATTGGTAGTGATCCTCGTTGTAACTTTGATCTTCATATATTGTGAGTTAACTCTCATCATGGTTTTTTCCTCATTGGGTTTTCCATGTAAAAATATTGGTGTCCTTGTGTAGTTTATGTTTTCATTTACAATCTTCTTTCAGTTTATGTGATTTGATGTTTTAATTTGTAAATGGGAATTGTTATGTTTTAATATATGTTGATTCACCCCCTCTCAACACTACAACATTTTCAACAAAAATTTCTCAAGCTAACTATTAAAGTAAGATGCTCTGCAATAAATAAGTCACCTTCCTTTTAGAATAAAGAAAGCTTGAGCTACAATTCTATTGAATTCCCACTCTAAAGCTAGAATTACGTGTGGGAACATGAATATCTCTAGAAAATGCTCAAATATCTCCAAGTTTATTCTTAAATGTGCTAAATTTTGAGTATGAGTCCCAAGACTAATTGTGGTAGATGACAATAAGGAAGAGCATGAGATGGATGAGAGATAGTGAGGATTTATAAGTTTCCTCATTACATCCAAAGAGAAAATACCCCAAAAGAAGAATGGAACCACAAATGGATCCTAACAACGAGGCCATGTAAGGTTCCCCTACACAAACATGGTCCCCTAAAGAGATGCAAAGAGAACCCTCAAATGAGGAGGTGTAAATATGTATATAAATGTTACTCAATCAGGTTGTTGTTGATATACATGACAATTGATAATGAATGAAACTAGGTACCAAGTTGTTATTTTAATGACTATCAAAATTAGTACAAAAATTAAACCAAGATCTAGATACTTCTATAGAAGTGTTCATCATTAATGATGACTAGGTTAATCATACGATTCAAGAACCACAAGTTTTTCCATTATGTAAGAATGTAGAGGTAGATAAAATACATCCAAAGAAGTAGATGCAACCCCATTAGAGTTGTCTTACAAGATAAGAAAAATATCCTCAATAGTATCATCAAGATATGAAAGGTTAGAGTCCACAAATAAATATTAAATATTTGGTAATTAAACCTCCCAATAAAGTAGATCATGTAGACATGAAGAATGCTACTATGGAGAATCATTATACATTATCAAAGAAGCACACATAAAATCTAATGAAGAAATAGGTGGTGGAGGAATGTCCTAAAAGAGAAAATCTATGTCCTTAATGGTGTCATCCATATCCAAAATGTGCGACTTCACAAACAAAGAAGAGATGCATGGTAGGAATATATCCCAATGAGTTGAATCTAGAAGATGTATATAAAATTACTATAAAGAATCATTAAAATATCCCAAATAAGTGAATCTAAACTTAGATGAAGTAATAGGTGATGGATGAATATATTGCAAGAGGAACTTTCAATGGTGTCATCTATATTTGAAATGTGGGATTCTAAAAATAAGGAGGATATTTTTGGTTAAAATCTGTCCCAATGAGGTGAATCCAAAAGACATAATCTTATTGTAAAAAAATCTTTGGAAGCTCTCAAAGAAGTAAATTTGAACTCTAAAGTAGCAACACATATAAGATGAATGTTCTCAAATATAGATGGGGTATCACAAGGAGGATGATTAATGAAAATATCAATACTATTCACATGTCAAAGGTTCTCAAAGGAAGAATCAATCCTAGATGGAGAATCAATGTCTCCATATAATTACTAGATAATGTTCCAATTAGTGAAAGGGAACTTAGCCTACTCAAACATGTTGAATATCCTAAAAAACAGTAAGAAATAATAGTCCATAGAACTTATCATTATTGTTTAACCAATCAAATTTTTGTTCATATTAACTTGGATGAGGAATGCCTCTAACAAAATAGGGCGCTTTATCTTCGATAATGTATTAATTCTCCATCCCTTGTTTCTAGTATAAATATTTCTATAAATTTAGCTTAACAATAGAATGATGGAAACATAAATCAATGATGTAAAATCCCCCCATAATGGAACTATCTTAATTTTTATTATAATGGCTCATGATAAGAACCCTCTTGTAACTCAAAAAATTAACTCCCAAGCAAAAAATCATTCAACACTTTATCAATTGTGCAAGTACAATTGCCAATAGAAAAATGATAATTGGACTATATTTTAATTCTTTTACAAATGTTCAAAATATGATATAATTCCAAAGTCATAACTTTAGAATGAGTTCAAGAAAAAAAATAGCACCATTATGAGGTACACAAAAATAATTGCACTTAAAAAATACACCTAAAAAGGTGTCTATTTGTGCTTGAATGGAGCCTTAGAAGGTTCAAAAATAAGAAGTGTCTAATGTGACCTATGATAATCTACAAATTCTAGACAAATATTGTTTACAAATAAAAAAATACCACCATCACCATGAAGAGAATGGAAAAATATATAAAATAAAATAAAAAATGATCAAAATATAGAGCTTGTATAGCCTAGAACGAAGCTACTAAAAACCAAAAGTACAAATTTGAAGGGGACTAGATTGGAGGGAAGAAATGATGACACCATGTTGAAATATAAAAGAATATTTTAAGATTCACTAGAATATGCTCTATCACTGGTATATTCCTAAAATTTCCCTAAATACTATGTGAAATCACTGTCCATACCAAAAACCATTATGCTACTAGTTGTGGTAGTGGTGATGCCAAAGGTTTCCACCACTATGGTGTCATGAGAAACACTAGTAATTGTTTTAAAATAAATGCATATTCTATATGCTTGTGTTGGGGTAGTAAAAATTATGTAGGAAAAATAATTATCCCAAATTATTTAAGCACTAAATATGACAAAATTGATATGAAAAAGTGGGGTTTGGACCTTTTGGGTGCAATGGCATGACCTCTTTGGCCTAAAAATGCCCAAAAAATGAGTAGTTTTTTATGCCATGAACAAAAACCCATTTTAATTAAATTCCAAGATTAAATCCTCAATCCAAGAGTGAAAGAAAGGAAATATTGGCTTCCTCAAGACTCTTAAACACTAAGAATAGATGAAAACACTACTAGAATTACCAAAAAGTTGCAAACACCTAGAATCCAAAAAAGCACAAGCACAAACTTGAGAGTTAATTTTTTTCTTCAAACCATTATGGTTCTCCAAATCATCCAAGGATGCAATTGAAATGTGTTGGAAATTGATAGACTTTCATTGATGTCAACATATAATGGAATTTTGTTGATTATCAGTATTTTGTTGCTTCGGTTATGAATGCCTATTGATTTGGTATCTTGATCCAGACTATCCTATTTTTGTATGATCTGCTTAGGAGTTGATAACATGATTTACCCTGACATTAGTTGCATTCTCTGACACGGTTTCAACTGACTAAGGTGTATGGGTTGTGAGGTACTATTACCAGTTGGTTGTGGATAGTGATATGCTTTCTCACTGGCTTTGTATGTCATTTTTTTGGTCTGGATTTTATCTCAGTAAAAGATATCATTACAAGACTTTGTACACAAGTTTGAGTCTACAAGATGTATTCTACCTTGGAGTTTTATGCTGATATGTGAAGGAATTTGGGAGATATGAATGGAATTATTCTATTTTGCAGGTCTTAGTGAGTTTTCATCTTACACTTTGTTGTGGGAGATTCTGCATTTTCTCATAGTTCATTATCATACCATGCAGTGTTGAAGATAAGTAGTTTGATGTCGTCCAAGGGAGAATTAAATGAGTTAACAAGTTCTTGTGTTGCACATTTTATGGAATGTACATAGGTTTGGAGTTTTGGTTTAACTCTGGCTAACCTAACTACATATTAATATTAAAGGGATCTATCTCAAGTCTATGCTGACAAAGTTAATTTTTTGAATTAAGGTTTCTCTAATTAGAACGACCTAATTAAGAAACATGGATACACATGTATATATATGTAAGACATTCTTGGTGTGTGGTGTGGTGAGAAAAAGAAGAAGAGAGAAGAATGTTCACATGGCAGAAGTTGAAAATGAGTATGTGTGAATTGTATAGATGAGCACCTAAGTGAGTTACTCATGCATTGTGCTTCATCAGAACTGAACTCCAACACAAGGAAGGTTCTTTTTTCATCACTTCACACTTGTGGTAGTGATCCATACACTTTTGTATCTTGGTGGTTAGCCATCTTTTGTATTTAGGCTGCAAGCCTTTCAAGGATAGTGAGTCCTAGCAGTGATCCCTGCAATATTCTATATTCAGATATCTTATATTGTGAGCTAATCCTCACCATGGTTTTTCCCATTTTGGGTTTTCCACGTAAAAAAATTGGTGTTCATGTGTGTTGATGCTTTGTCTTAATTTCATGTCTTTTTCTGGTAATGCAGTTAGATTTGTGATAATTCTTAGATGGATTTTATGTGAATGGTTTTATAGAATACTGATTCACCCCCTTCTCAGTATTCTAGATGTTCAACAAAATGCAACTTGGATTTTATGAAAATACAAATGGAGAGTTATTAGCCCCTCTAAAATATCTCAAAATAGAAACTAGAAGTTCTATTTGAGCACCAAAGCTCTGATACCATGATATAATTCGTTATGAATAACAACTCTACCAAAGACCAAATTCCTATAAGCTAATAAAAAATATAAATAAACAAAATAATTCTATTATATATTCAATATTTTGAGATAATTTATGAAGTAGAATACAAATATACATGCCTCTTGGATTCATAAATCAATGGAATGACATGCTAAAGATGTATGAGTAAACTCTTAATCTTTTCAATCAAGAGGTGACTTAAATCAATTTACTTGAGACAAATATGGAATCTACATACCATCAATCAAGAGTTGATGAGGTAGTGATGTCACTTATGTATCTCAACTCAAGGTCTATACGTTTAATTATTAGATACCTAGGAGAGACTAATTAATTATTCATATTATCCTAATTAAAATTAATAAATAGGTGCAATATCACACTTAAGATAGAACATATCCAAGGTCAATAAAATATTACAGGTCAGTAGTGACATATCAAGACGTGCAAGGTATTTCTAATGATATTGTAATACACAACTTTGTTTTGGAATCCAATACCAAACTAGTTGAGCAAAAGATCTTCAAAAATACATCCAAGAGTTGCCTTAATGGTTAAGAGAGAAAATTCTTGTGGGTTTTATTTGACCAATTGATTAGTCACCCTAGATATCCAATATGGTACTTATTACAAATCATAATGGTTACATATGCATTTGTGCCAATTTTCAAGACCAAGCAACAAAGCATCACCAAATAATAATTTTCAATTACCCAACATTGATATTATTTTAGATTCCATCACTTGGCATGAATTTTTTATTTTATAGAAGGATTTTTGGGAGATAATCAAATCCTTATAAACCCCCAAGAAGATCTTAATATTTTCTACATCATGGGATATATGTTGCTATATGGATATTTCATTTGTGACCCTAATCTTCCAAAATATCATGACATGATATCCATAGCCATGACCCTAATCTTCCAAAATGTCATGCATGATATTCTAGAAGATTGCATGGATAATATTCTAAGGAAATCTAAGAAAATAATACTCATGTTTATGACTAAAGAAAATTATTTTAATGTATCCAATAATATTAAGTTAGAGTGAACCCAAAGAAGAGTGTATTCAATGTTGGTAGTCTCTACCTATTGGGAATTATCATATCTTAGTGAGCCATTGAGGTTGATGCCAAAAATATTTGTCATTATTAATATATTACTACTAAAATTAATTTCACAACTTCATAGACACCAAAGAAAGATTGAAAGTATTAAATAATTTGCTACACATATAGAATGGACCTTGTCATTCACTTAACTTTTAAGTTATTGGAATGTAAATTACCAAAAAAATAGTTTGAGAAAATAAAATAATATTTATTAAATCTATTGATATTGATGCTTTTTATTCATGAAAAACCTTTGTTATTATATATGCATTGGGCACAAATAATGCCATGGGAGGTATTTTGGAATAAAATGACAAAAATCAAAAGGAAAATGCAATTTACTATAAATAGTCACACTTTACTAGATTATGAGACACAATATACATCTATTCCAAAAAATATCCTTGGTTGTGATCTTCTCCTTGCAAAAATTATTACACTATATGATACTCTTATATATACACATGAAGATACATGTGATAATTAAAGAATATACTATAAAATAAATGGATTCTAAAACTAATCTTTTAGATCATGCTACAACATGGGTACATTTACTTTTTGAATTCGACCTTAAGTTTTTCCCCCAAAAAATGTTAAATGGAAATTAATAGTTGATTTTC
>VDFB02136440.1:0-47973 GCA_007258455.2 Sequoia sempervirens
GAAAGAAATAAAATATATGAAGAGGTGTCCACCATACGTAGCAATAAGGAAAAAATCCTTTGAATCTTACAAGATATTGTGGACTACAATAAAGAGAAGGTGAATAATATTGTTATCACCATATAAGTGTTCCAACAAGAACTTAAGAACAACCAAGGTAAGTGGGTTGGGAAGGATCTTCTGGAGGCTGCTAGTTCTAAGAAGGAAAAAAAGTGGATAATTCTACCACACCCCTACCAATGATAGTGATAACAAGAAGAAAAATCCTCTATCATTTGAAGAAAAATTGTAATTCTTGGTTAACGAATGGTAGGAAATCAATGGCCTCCAACTTTTGGGTGACCAGTAGTTGCTCTGGTTTCTTGTTGGTCTCTTTCTATTTCTATGTCTCTATTTTCTACTAGTCTATCTTTTTGGTTGTTTAGTTTCTAGGTGTCTCACTTCTTGTGATCTCCCTTTCATGGCCTTCATGGTCATTTTGTAATGGGTACGGCCCTACCCATCTTTATCTTAATCAAAAACATTCAAGATAATCAACTTCGCATATACAGATAATATCAAAATAATATAAATTTGAATCATCATCATAATATAAATATATTTTAAATAAATTTTTACATTAAAATTAAAATACAAATCAAAATATAGCATAATCAAGAGGGTTCAAAAACGCGATATGACAATGAGCTAGATTTTAAATTACCCATACAGTCATGAGCTATAGTTTTTAGGCACACAAGGGTGTAAAATCAAATGAGCTTGGAACATTAGTATGATCATGATTACATTCAAGTAAATAAAAAAGTAGAATCTAATGGTTGAGTAGGTGTAATAAATCTATAAGGAGAGATAAAAATACCCATCTCTCCAATTACTTGGAAAATTTTCATAACAATTATCATTAGCTAATATAAGGTTCCAATGGTTATTATGAATAATTTTTAAATTCTTATGAAGTGATGAAAGAAAAAGACCCATAGCATGTATCCCTAGTGAAAGGAAATTATGTAGCCAAATAGGACTATTTCCATAAAACCCCAAGAGAGACAATCATACAAACAAGTATTCAAAATCCATATAAAAAAAGAATAGATATAAATATAACATAAAAATGACACAATATAGAGCTTGGGAAAACCATCGAGAGGGAAAAACCTAGCCTCCAAAAGTATCCATACTCATGTATTATCTCATGAATAAATATTACAATGCATTTGTAGAGTCTCCATGGATACCACTAAAACATCAAGCTCTCTACAAAAACTCTATGTGAATAAGAAAATGAGAATCATTTTGTATACACCTAAAAATGGTCACATCACAATAGTCTGGTAATTAATTAAATATTTTTAATATTTAATTAAAAATCTTTGAATTCAATCTTCGTATAAATAAATCTAAATAATTTATTTATATTGTTGATTCTTTCATTTCGATTAAATAAATAAGTTTATTTAATGACTTTTCTTATCCATTTCTTAATTAATTAAATAAACGTTACGATTTATTTATATTAATTATCATATAATCTTGGCTTGAATATTTTATTCAAATAAAGATTAAATATTCTTCTCTTCTAAAAATCCTCTAAATTTCATTCACAATTAAATATTCCAAATATTTAATTAATTCTTCTAAAGTCCATTTGCAATTAAATATTCCAAATATTTAATTAATTCTTCCAAAAGTCTATTCACAATTAAATATTCCAAAAATATTTAATTAAATCTTCTATAGTCCTAAAATCAAAAATCAAACTCACATAATATTAAATAAATTTATTTATTTAATATTGGATTATCTTCAACAACCGTGAGACAAACTTCCAAAACAAAAAATTAATTTCTCTGTTTCTGTGCAAGATTGTTCCCGTGGGTTGAAGACAAACCTCCATTCTTCTCTCCAACCTCCCAACATCTTCCATCTTCCTCCAACCTCTCCATCTCTCTCACCATTCAAATTTACCAGACAATCTCACAGCCATTGATCTTTGCCAGCCAAGCTCTTGCCTACAAAAATCTATAAAAAGGATTGTTGGGTCTTCAAAAATAGAAGAAGATTTCATACAGGAAAACTATATTCAATCAGTCTTTCAGCATCCATAGCCTTTAGAATCATAGCATAGCATATTTTAGCATATTTAGCATTTCATATCATGGCATATCATCTCCATATCATAGTTTTAGAAGCATTCATAATCCACAGCCCCTGTGCATATCCATACATCAACATTTCACTCCACCAGCATATAGGATAGGAAGTACTCTACCTTTGCATACTCGTTCTACAGGTTGTCATTCTGAGAAGCTTTGCTTACACAATCTGACAGCAGTAGCTTCAAGAAAATCACTGGAGATAGAGGACAATGGAATGACTCTGAAGAAGCTTTGTTTGTTTTCTTTGAATTCAATTTATCTTGCTTTCTTTGGTTTAATGTTGCATTGGTGTGTTTATATTGTTTCATTTTGATACTAACATTTCCCACACACATTTTTGGCACCCACCATGGGGCTCTTGCCCCAATTTTAACATCTTTTCATAGGTTTTTCTGACAGGTTACGGCTAAAAGAGTGTATTAGCGCATTAAACACGCTTCAGCGCAATTTACACCTAGTTCAGCGCCCTTGACTAATTCTGCAATGCCCTTGATAGATTCCTCAACACCCTTGACTTGTTTCATAGCACCCTTGACTTGTTTCATAGCACCCTTGACTTATTTCATAGTGCCCTTGACTTGTTTCATAGCGCTCTTAACTGATTTCATAGTGCCCTTGATTGATTATGTAGCACTTTTGATTAATTATGTAGTTCCCATTAACTCTGTTTTAGCGCATTTTTAAAAGGCTGCAATTGTAATTTGTAACTTAAGTAAGGTTTGACTGGATCTGACATGACCGCGGCCAATAAGTGTTTTACAAGAATGAAGCAACCCTAGGATAGTCACTTAATTGAAATGAAGCAATCCTAGGATAGTCACTTAATTTAAAATAATGAATCAATCCTAGGATAGCCACTTCATCTATATTTTGGACTAAAAAGAACACCATGTATTTGTGAAGCAATATCTTTACTTAGTATAGAAAATTGTTCATTTGGGCTTAAAATTGAACTCTTGTTTGCTTTGTTTAAAACGGTGATAGGCCTATGCTTTCCCTTAACTGGGTGATCAAAATGCCAAACTCATCTATTTCATTTCATGCAATTTCAAGCTTTGATAATATCTTTTAGAAGGCCTACCGTAGTGGGAAAAAGTACTCACCCTACGGGAATGACCTAAGTGGGAACAACTAAAGCCAAGTTTTCCAACCCACTTTAATCAAATGCGGATGGTTGATGAAAATCCCATTCGATGGTAGTGCCCATTGATAACCATCCCCAAAGCCTTTGTTCTAAAGGTTGGGAGGTCTCTCGAGGGAGTCTATCATTTGCTGCATTGAACAGAAACCCTTACTAAGAACTTAGTGTAGTGGCTAACTTGTCAATTTCCGAACATCATAATAATCACAATGCAGGGGAGGGAAGAATCTACCCCCAAGACACTCACCATATAACTGCCAAGGACCATTTGCTCAGGGGATCCCGTATCCACTTCTGTCACTCTAAGTACACACTTGGAAAAGACAAAAACACAAGCACCCCTTTGGGGGTGACACGGCTGTGTGAGTTGACGTAGTTTTAAGATGTGGGTTGTTCATTATTATGATGACCTACTTGAGTATTAAGAGTGAGTTTGTTTGATCTATCTATCATGTGTGAAACTTGTGAAAACAATTTTTGAAAAACATTTTGATCATACACTTAATGTTTAGCATAGGACTTAAAAAAACTATTCTACAACTTGCTTGATGTGTTTTCAATACATTAATTTAGTAAAGATCATCCAAAACTCACGATTACATTGATTACTCTCATGTTACGAAATTGGAAATCCACAACCTTTGTTAAGAAATCCATTTTTAAATGAATCAAAAATCCAAAGAAACCACTTAGCTACAAGAAACTATTGAAGAAAAGATGATTCTTGTACCAAAGTCGAAAGGTTTTACTTAAACATAGAACCTTTCTCCATCGATATCATGATTGTGTTAGAGGTTTCACTGATGATTATGTTGTAGAACCATTATACTCATGAGCTTTCTTTCAAAGAAGAGCCCTTTCTCAAAGGCACAACCACAGTCAGCGTATTTGTTCTTCTTATATTCCCCAACTTGCAATTGAATATTCTACTCATCCAAATCAATTTCTACAATAGAGAACTCAATCGCATTAGGCATCTATTACAAAATCCATCTTTTTACAAAGCTACGATCAAACTTCATAAAGTGCAAAATCATCCTTTTCTTGATCTTTTGATTACATTCCCGCCAACAGGATTTTCATCCTTTCACTTAGGGAAAAACACAAGCTAAAGATTAGAAATCTTTCAAGTCATAGAATCTTCATTCTATCCTGATTTTCATATCCATCAAAAATTGCACTAGCTCATTCTTTTTGATCAAAAGTTAGTAGAATTTGGAATAAAGCTTATGCCTGTTGTCACAAGATCTCGAAAGCACATAGAAAAGGATGAAGGAGAAACTTCCACAAGAAAAATGGGAGATAATAACGAGAAAGAAGAGAATCCATTTCATACTGAAGAGTTAACAGAAGAAAAGCTTCAAGAAGCAGAACAGGATCCCCAATTCCATACTCTTATAGAAATAATTCTAGAACGAAACAAAGAAAGATATTTTCTTTCATTAGCTAATCAAGGAGCTAAGTTACCTTTTGATTTTGACATAGAAGGGATTAAAGCGAATCCTGAAACTCCTCCTAATGACTTAAGTGCCCTTACTCAACAAATAAAAGAATTACAAGCGAAAATAAAGGAAATGCAAGGGGGTGTAACAAAGAAGTATGTTTTGGATGACATATCTCCTTATCCATTTGATAGGAGTCTTCAAATGATCCCTTTTCCAAAACATTGTGAAATACCTAAATTTGATAGGTACAATGGGAAAACTGACCCCATTGTACATGTGAGGGATTTTCGAAATATGAGTCTTGAATTCGCTTATGAAGATACCTACTTAATGCGATTGTTTCCACGAAGTCTAGGTGGAAAATCCATGGAGTGGATTTCCAAGATCACTCCCCCCATCAAAACTTTTGAGGAGTTAGTAAATCAGTTTATTTCACAATACGCTTACAACATCCAACACCAAATAACCATGCTTGATCTTTGTAAAGTGAAACAAAAAGTAGGGGAATCTTTCACTACGTTTTTGCAAAGGTGGAGAAGATTGTTTGCACAATATTCTCGTCTATTCTGAAAGGAAAGATAGTTTCTTCATCAATAGCCTAGTCAGGAATTAAGCTCTGAGTTAATCTTCGTGTCCTCTATCGAAAATTGATTGAGAGCGCGCCAATCACTATTGAAGGGGCCTTGGTTAAAAGAGGAGTGATAAAACTTGATAATCCAAGTACATCAAATCAAAACAATGATAAAACAAGGTTTTGGAATAGAAACAAAAATGTTGTTAATGATGGTATAGTGGATGCAAATAATTTATGAACAAGACCATCCGTTTTCAATCAAGTCTCCACGAAGGAAAAATCCAACAATTTCAACCAACAAAGAAACAACAATCAACAAGGACTGAACTCTAACCAAGAAAGCATGACCAATCAAAACAAAAAGGATAATCGTGGTAATTTCAATAACAATCTTGGCAATACCCAAACATCAAATTTACCAAGATCTCCATTATTTTCAAATCGACAAAACTTTACCACTTTGGGTCAATCTCTCTTGGTCTGCTCTCAGGAGCCTAGCGATAATAAGGTTGTCCTTTACCACCACAAAGAGATTATATGGAGAGTCAAATCACCATCATGGAATGACTCCTATTATTGCAATTATCTCATCGATGGCAAGGTCATAGAACAAAATAACTATCTAGGCTTTATTGAAATCTGCATTACCAAAAGTTAATTGACAATGGCACTAATACAATTAGCGGAGGACATCCATACCAATGGCAATCATCGGCCATTCAAAAGATCATACAAACTATCAAAAGGAAACATCCGGTCTAAGCGAAAGCGTAATGTTGGTAACATAATCCATACATTTATAGAGATGATCAATGGGTTAATGTTATAAAGATCAAGCAAAAACAAAAGGTATCGATAGGTTAGTAATGACTCACAGAGGAGGACAAACAAGGTTATCCTAAAAGGTAGTTCATCTAAGGCAGTTATCCCTTCTCCAACTCATTATAATCTAGTTGATCAATTGAGAAAAATATCAGCTCAAATTTCCATCCTTGAACTTCTCAAAATATCCCCCATACACAAGAATATTTTGGAAGAAGCTCTTGTAAACACAACTATTGACACTGATCTAGATGTAAAAAAATTTCAAGCTATGGTGAGACATTTGTCTTCCCCCATAGGCATTCTCGAAAAGATATGATGCCTCATGACATCACATAATTCATCACTTTATCTTGAAGTCATGATTAAACACCGAGAATGAGATGTGTCTTGATAGATGGAGAGTTGAGTTTATTTATTTGTACCTTAAAGCTTATACATGCCTTAGGAATATCAGAAAATTCCATTGATCCACAAAGGAAAAAAACTATCAAGGCATATGATGATGAAGAAAGAGCTTCTAAAGGACTAATAATGCTACCTATCAAAGTGGGACCTGTTGTGAAAAATACCTTTTGTCAGATTCTAGATCATGATCTTTCCTATACTATACTATTGGGTCACCCATGGATTCATGATATGTAGGCAGTACCGTCAACATACCATCAATGCCTCAAGTTTCCGTATGATGGACAAGAAATAACTATACAAGCTGACTACAATAGTACCCAAACTTGTTCAAATCTCTGAGCAACTCAAGATGTCTTTGTGCCACATAATAGGGAGGCTTTTATTGCTTCTTCTTCCAATCTATAAGGCCAATTACAAGAATTGACAAAGAATCTTGACACCAAGCTACATTTAAAGACAAAGAGTAGGTGAAGATATTAAGCTATCCCTTTCTAAGCACCTCCTTCTCCAAGTCCACATGATTAATCAAATCAAAGATCGCCAACAACCTCTGCATCCCAGGCCGTGTCCACAAAGTTTGATGAGACCAATCATTAAAGCTAACACCACTGAGGAAGAAGCCAAAGATAGGGACATCCTAAGCTAGCTATACAAAGATGAAGATGAATCTCTTTTGCACATCAAGTTACCTACCAAACAATATGGTAAAGGGTATACCATCATGCAAAGAATGGGCTATGAAGGAAATGGTCCTATAGGAAAAAGAAAAGAAGGAATCATTGAGCCAATCCAACCTATTTCAATACATCCAAATGATAAAACAGGACTTGGATATGGTAAAAATACAGAAGGGTCAACTTCACAGCAAACACAACAAATTCAAGAAGAAGAATCAATTTCAGATAAATCCCATGAAAATGTTACTCTACAAAAATTTTATGGATCGGTTTTCCAATTACATAATAGTTCAGACACTGATTCCAATGAATATGAATGGGATGATGTCTTTGATGATACATTCTTAATAGAGAAAATGGTGGATGTCATACACAAATTTGCACCCATGTTCTTACAAGGAGAGGGCTCAAGGCCTCCACTTGACTATGTTTTACAAAGCGATCACGACTCAAGTGAGGACAATTCGGATTTTAATGAGATTGATAATCGGCAGAAGAATACCATCATAGACCTTGTCCATCATGAAAATGACAACCATGTTATGACTTTGACGGTTCAAGACCTTACCCAACCTAATGATCCCATGCCTTTAGTTTATCTAGAACTTATTGATTGGGACAACGACGCACCTATCCATATCCCTACATTTCATGATGATGAGGATATTGTAAATTTACTTTGTTCATATAATCAAGAAAACAATTGTTCCATTGAAGAATCTCATACTCAAGATTTTGATAGGGAGGGTGTCAAGTATCTTAGCTAAAAAATAAATAAAATAAAAGATGGATCTATCAGTGAAAACTAAAAAACGGCAGTGATAGATCACAACAAGAGAAAAATAAATAGCGAATCTGACGGTGAAAACCTTTTTGAGGCACTAAAAGATGGGAAACTTGACACTCTTCCCAACCATTATCAAGAAAGATCTTCTGTTTTGATTGAGCCCACAGAATCAATCAACATAAGTATAGCAGAGCAGCCAAAAATTTTGCAACTTGCAGCATCATTAACAATGGAAGAAGTACTGAAATTCATAGAGTTCTTGAATGAGAATCAAATCAACTTCGCTTGGTCATATGCTGATATGCCAGGATTGGATCCTAATCTGATAATGCATCATCTATCTATAAACACAGGGGCAAAACCTATGAAGCAGAAACTCAGGAAAATGCATCCACGTTTTGCATTATTGGTTAAGGAAGAGTTAAAGAAGCTTTTAGATGTTGGATTTATTCAATCTATTGACTATGCAGAATGGATTTCCAATATTGTACCTGTTTCAAAGTCGGATGGAAGGATTAGAATTTGTACAGATTTCAGAGATTTGAACAAAGCATGTCCCAAAGATGACTTCCCTTTGCCAAACATAGATATGATTGTTGATTTAACTGCTGGTCATGCAATGTATTCACTAATGGATGGGTTTTCAAGATACAACCAGATCAAGATTGCACCAGAGGATCAAGATAAAACAGCGTTCACATGCCCTTGGGGTACCTATTGCTAGAACGTAATGCCATTTGGGCTTAAAAATGCAGGAGCTACATATCAAAGAGCAATGACCACCATTTTCCATGACATGATGCACACCTTCATGGAAGACTCTGTGGATGACTTATTGGCCAAATCCCACACAAGAGAAGGACATCTTGAAATCTTGTCAAAGATCTTTGTCAGAATGGAGAAGTTTAATGTTCGACTCAATCCAAAGAAATGTGTCTTTGGCATTACATCTGGAAAACTCCTGGGATATATTTCGAGAATAGGAATTTGATCTAAGTGCAAAGCTATAATGGGCGTAAATACCTGCAAAATGTCCAGTTGGCTTCCCGATCAGCGCAGGGCGGCCTGCAATCTATCAGGAGGTTTATAGCTCAACTGGAAGATAAAAGCTTACCATTTACACATTTATTGCATAAAAATGTCTCATTCAAATGGAAGGAAAAGTGTGAAGAAGCATTCAATCAGATCAAGCAATATCTTATGAATCCACCAGTTCTAGGTGAGCCCCTCATACTTTATATTTCAGCAACAGAAGTATCTCTAGGAGTGTTACTTGCATAGGAGGATTCTACAGGCAAAGAAAGAGCCATATACTATATCAGCAGAACATTAACAAGTCATGAACTAAACTACACTTTTATTGAAAAATCTTTTCTAGCAGTAGTATTTGCTTCCCAAAAGTTGTGACACTATATGTTAGCTCATACAGTTAAGCTGATAACTAAAATCGATCCACTAAAATACCTCTTAAGCAAAGCTACCTTAACAGGAAGACTTACAAAATGGGTAATGATCTTAAGTGAGTTTGGCATTCACTATGTAGATCAAAAAGCTATAAAAGGACATGTCATTGCAGATCAGTTGGCCGAAGTACCTTTACAAGAAGAAAACTCAATGCACATTGAATTTCCTAATGCAGATGTCTTCACAACAATAATTCAGAAATCATGGACATTGTACTTTGATGGATCCTACACGCAACAAGGCTCGGGGGCAAGGATTCTTTTCGTCACACCTAAAGGACATACCATTCCAAAATCATATCAGTTAATGTTTCCTTGCACAAATAACATAGCTGAATATGAAGCATTGCTCATATGAATGAAGATAGCATTAGAATGGCGGATTACAGAGTTGCAAGTCTACGGTGATTCACAACTTGTTATTAATCAAATCAATGATGATTATCAGACTAAAGATGATAAGCTGCTACCTTACAAGAACATGGTGGACGATTTTAAAAAGTATTTTGTGGCAATTAAGTTTTCACAAATCCCAAGGATGGATAATAAAGTTGCAGATGCAATGGCTACAATGGCTTCCTTGTTACAATTATCAAAAAATCAAAAACGGTACGAATTCTTGGTGGAACAATTATTTTCTCCCGCCTATGATAATCCTGAGACCCAAGTCATATGTCATTTAACCAGTTCTGATTCACCTTTATATGGCAAGACTTATACCTACCTGAAAAATAGCATCTTACCTCCAGATTTATCCCAAAACCAAAAAAGGAATTTCATACGCCAATCATCACGTTCTACCTTGATCGTCGATATCCTTTACTGATGTGGTCTTGATGGTATGCTCCTTCGATGTCTTGAAAATGACGAATCTGAAAAAGCCTTACAAGAGGTTCATGGTGGTATTTGTGGAACTCATTCAAGCGGTTTAACCTTAGCCAAAAAACTTGTTAGAATGGGATATTATTGGCCTACCATGGAGAGATAATCTTTTGATTTTGTCAAGAAGTGTTCTAAATGCCAGATTCATGGGAATCTTATTCATGCACCTGCACAGGAACTACAACCTTTTACTCCGACATGGCCTTTTTCTCAGTGGGGACTAGATCTTGTGGGTAAAATTCATACTTCATCATCAAATGGGCATAAATTCATCATCACGGCTACAGAATATTTTACAAAATGGATCGAAGCTATTCCTTTGATGACTGTGATAGGTAAACAAATATCTTCATTCATCCTGAATTACATCATCTGCTGATATAGAATTCCTAATTTTATCATCACTGATAATGGGAGGCCTTTCAAGAATCAGGATGTTGACGAACTTTGTGAAAGATTTCACATCCAACACAGGTTCTCTACACCTTATTATCCACAAGGAAATGGTCAAGCAGAAGCTTCAAATAAAACAATCTTGAAGATCTTGAAGAAGACAGTAAATGATGCCGGTCGTGATTGGCATGTCCAATTGAATCTAGCTTTGTGGGCATACAGAACCAGCATTCGCACACCAACAGGAGCCACCCCATATGCCTTGGTATATGGAGCAGAAGTGATCTTACCATTAGAGGTTGAAATACCTTCGCTTAGGGTCTCACTCAAAGGGTTGATAACTGATGAAGAATACCGAATATCTCATCTGCAAGAGCTTGAATTGTTAGATGAAAGATGTCAACATGCAACTGATCATTTGAAGGGTTGTCAACAAGTTGTCTCATAGCTACAATCACAGAGTTAAACCACAGACATTTCAAGTAGGTGACTTAGTTTTGAGAGAAAATCCATGAAATCAGCAAGATAGAAAAAAGAAAGGAAAATTTGAACCAAATTGGCTTGGTCCATTTGTCATCATTGCAGCATAAGGTTCTAGAGCATATCAATTATCCACGTCAGAAGGGGACCTGTTTGAGGAACCAATCAATAGCATTCATTGAAGAAGTTCTATGTTTGAGTCATCAAAACTAAAAAAATCCATAAAAATCAGAAAAAGTCTTGAAAAAAAAAAAATTAGAAAAAGTCTTGGAAAAGTGAAATAAAAACAAGTGGTGAAAACCTAGCAAACAAGCACTATTTGTGATCAAAATGGGCTTCTCTATCTATTAGCTTATGTCTTGCATTCGCATAACGGAATCATCTATCCATATCTATCATTTGTACATATCTACCATATCCATATCATGCAACGAGGATCCTTGTGTTTCATCATGGCTTGATGAAATTTGTACATATCCATACTATTCAGGTTGTGTTTACACTAGGGGCAGAAACATAGACTAAACAAGAGAGGGGCAACAAGCTTTTAGAACATCACAAACGGACAAATGATGGTTTGACAAAGTACAACATGCATTGACACATCAAATCAACCACAACACCAAAACGATCACTCAATGCCAATGAAATCAAACAACATGGTCAAAACAACGTTAATCAAAACACAAACATCAATGTTGATAACAAAGTTGGATGATCTTAATCTGAATAATGTTTGGAATACTAAGGCAAAATTTGAATTGTTGGTTGATTTTCTATCATATCTCTGGAGCAATTTGATGATGTACTGAACTAGAAAAGCAAGGAAGGAGTATGATTTTTTGTGTCTGTTGTTTGTGAGAGAATCATTAGTACTATGCAAATTGGTCGCGAGACATGCTCTACTAAGTATCATTGATGACATTTCAAGATTTGCATAGGAAACAGATTAACTCTTGTTTGTTTATGCAAGCGATACTCAGGTCATCTCGGTTCAATTATACCTAGATGCTTGTATTATCTTGCTACATCAAAATCATGAAAGCAATACTCAGGTCATCACTGGTGCTAACATACCCTTTGATACTTGTATTAACTTTCAACATTTAAATGCTCTATGATGACACAAAAAGCACAAATAAGCTCTCAGAATGGCAATATTGCATGGATAAATCTGTATGGATTAGTATAGGATTACATTGCAGTTACATTCTGCATTTTGCATTTCATAGATTTTTCCCAAAAGCTGGCAAAGTATCAAATGTTTCATATCTTTGGGAATCACTCTCGTAACTACAAGACGCTCAATCTCTCCTATTGAATAGGAAGAATCATCAAGTCAAAGCAAAGTCACTATCAAAATCATCAAGACAGATCACATCAATCAAATCAGATCAAATCAATCAAATCTGAATATCAAGCTATTTGTTTTTCATCATCATGGAAAACAAATTTATCACAATCATGTTTGTTTTTAACAACTTTAGAAGCAAACTTATCAACAAACTATTTGTTTTTCATCATCATGAAAGCAAATTTATCAAATCTTGTTTGTTTTTAACAACCTTAGAAGCAAACTTATCAAGCTATTTGTTTTTCATCATCATGGAAAACAAATTTATCAAAATCCTGTTTGTTTTTAACAACCTTAGAAGCAAACTTATCAACAAACTATTTCTTTTCATCACCATGGAAAACAAATTTATCAAAATCCTGTTTGTTTTTAACAACTTTAGAAGCAAACTTATCAGACAACTATTTGTTTTTCATTAACTTGAAAGAAAATTTATCAGCTACTATTTGTTTTCCAACAACTTTGGGAACAAATTTATTGGACAAACATCATCAAATCAAGGCAATGCAATACTCAAACAATCAATACAAAATTGGGGCATTTTATCACATTCTATCAAAGCAGGGGCACTTTAGGTCATCAATTTTTCATCTCACATCTTTTTCACGTCAATTTATTCATATCATCATTTTCAAATGATGAATCGACATCTTACAAATCATAAAAATCAAAAAATTCCAAAAAATCTAAAAATTCAAAAAAATCACAAAAATCAAAATTTTATCGCTTCTTCATTCGCGGGGGCATATACCTATCAACATTTGACAATCAGCATCTGGGGAAAATTTCAAAATTCTTTGAAGCAATGCGTAAAACACATCACTTCAAAGAGGGGCAAAATGTATACACCTAAAAATGGTCACATCACATAGTTCGGTAATTAATTAAATATTTATAATATTTAATTAAAAATCTCTAAATTCAATCTACGTATAAATAAATCTAAATAATTTATTTATATTGTTCATTCTTTCATTTCGATTAAATAAATAAGTTTATTTAATCACTTTTCTTATCCATTTCTTAATTAATTAAAAAAACATTACGATTTATTTATATTAATTATCATATAATCTTGGCTTGAATATTTTATTCAAATAAAGATTAAATATTCTTCTCTTCTAAAAATCCTCTAAATTTCATTCACAATTAAATATTCCAAATATTTAATTAATTCTTCTAAAGTCCATTCGCAATTAAATATTCCAAATATTTAATTAATTCTTCCAAAAGTCTATTCACAATTAAATATTCCAAAAATATTTAATTAAATCTTCTATAGTCCTAAAATCAAAAATCAAACTCACATAATATTAACTAAATTTATTTATTTAATATTGGATTATCTTCAACAACCTTGAAACAAACTTCTAAAACAAAAAATTAATTTCTCTATTTATGTGCAAGATTGTTCCCGTGGGTTGAAGACAAACCTCCATTCTTCTCTCCAACCTCCCAACATCTTCCATCTTCCTCTCAACCTCTCCATCTCTCTCAGCATTCAAATTTACCAGACAATCTCATAGCCATTGATCTTTGCCAACCAGGCTCTTGCCTACAAAAAACTATAAAAAGGACTGCCGGGTCTTCAAAAACAGAAGAAACTTTCATACAGGAAAACTATAGTCAATCAGTCTTTCAGCATCCATAGCCTTTAGAATCATAGCATAGCATAGTTTAGCATATTTATCATTTCATATCATGGCATATCATCTCCATATCATAGTTTCAGAAGCATTCATAATCCACAGCCCTTTGCATAATCTACAGCCCCTGTGCATATCTGTACATCAACATTTCACTCCACCAGTATATAGGATAGGAAGTACTCTACCTTTGCATACTCATTCTACAGGTTGTCATTCTGAGAAGCTTTGCTTACACAATCTGAGAGCGGCAGCTTCAAGAAAATCACTGGAGATAGAGGACAATGGAATGACTCTGAAGAAGCTTTGTTTGTTTTCTTTGAATTCAATTTATCTTGCTTTCTTTGGTTTAATGTTGCATTGGTGTGTTTATATTGTTTCATTTTGATACTAACATTTCACGCACACATTTAATCACACATCCTAATCCATTCTTCCTCTCCTCACATGTGCAATCTACAAGATATGCTCAAACTAGCAAACCCCAGCAGCTACTCATGTGCTTGTTTTTATATAAATAAGCTTACATAAAACCACCAAGTGATATGACACAAACCATGTGACTAATACCATGAGCTTAAAAACTACTACCCCCTTCATTTAAATTTTGGTACTAAATTTTTCAAATATTAAATATTTTCCAAATGTGCAAACCCACATTGAATATATATCCCAATATTACATACAATATTAAAAATTTGACTTAAGAAATCCCCTCAAATAGCCAACCTAATGGAATTAAGCCATACTAAGACTGACGATGGGCTGGCCAAAGAGAGCCAGTAGCTCAATTGGTAGAGAACTCTAGCAAAAAATAGAAGGTCCTCAATTTGAGTCCTAGCTAGTTCATATGATTTGTAGCTCAACATGTGGTATCAAAACCAATCTAGGAGCCCCAAGCACCTGTAGTGTGGCTTAAGGGGGGTATTAGAAATAAGTGACACCTAGACTAATGATGGGTCAGCCAAAGAGGGCCAGTAGTTCAATTGGTAGAGCACTCCAATAGTAAATGGAAGGTCCTAGGTTCAAGTCCTAGCTGGTTGATATGATTTGTAGCTTAAAACAACCAAAAAAAAAATTATTCTTCCTCTTTATGTATAGGTTTATATTAGAGAAAAGTAATAGTATTTGGTGATATATTTCCTCTCTCCTTGTTTTTATTTTAATTTATATAGCTTTTAAATGTTATACTTATTTTCTCATCATTCTAACATTTTAAATAGTTTTTATATATTGTGAGTTTAGTTTATCTATTCTATGCGTACAAGAACTTGTTGCATACCATATATAGTATTTCTTGATCATGTCTATATTGGATGACAATGTGATGTGAGAACATTCATAGCACTACATATTAGTGTTCGTCACAAAACTTTCAACAAATTATCACAAGTTATCTATGATTTGTATTTTCAAACTCTATTGATATCAAATTTTAATTCATCTTCTATCATGAGCAATTTTTACTAGTTTATAATAGCATGACATTTAAATTTGTAAACTTGTAATATTTTTATTTATTCATTTACTTTAATTTTAGTAAAAGGATATTTTTTATATTTAAAAACAAAATTTTCATCTAAATTTAATGTGTGGGATTTACTCTCAAGGAATGTTATTGTTCCTTTCTTAGATTCAAATTCTATACACTACAATGTTCTTATAATGTGTGGGGTATTAATGAATTAGTGGCTGTATATTAAAGTGTTAAACTTGGAAGAGGTTCTTATTGGAATTTATGGGGTCAGAGATTCATTATGTAGTTGATATTCTTGATTGCTTGAGTAAATACATTATGGGTACATGGGTGTTTTCCTTGGATAATGGTTTTCATGGCACTTTATTTTAAGAAACCATTTACATGGTTTTCCTCTTCTAATTGTTCTATAAATTAAGAGCATGATGATGGCACCTTCAAAATTTTCAAATTTTGAGTGCCCATGATGAAAAAAGTTGATTTGTACACTTAGAAGTGCCCCTAAAAAATCTGCCCTAGTGACCTACTCTTGAGGGTCATAACTTGGAGCCAATTGATTTTCATGCCAAACCCCCTGGTGAGCATATTCATTTGACATATGGTAACACATCTGCTCAATTTCAGCTTCCCATGATGAGTTTTGACAAGGTTTTGAAATGCAAAGCTGGAGGGTTCTGGAATTGTTTTGTTGTTTGTGAACTCTCAGTTCTGCGAAGTGGACTCCTGTTCGAGTGGATATTTCACAACTGGATGATAATAATGACAAATGGATTGGTTCCCTACATTCCCCCTACATTCATATACTCCATGTTCTGGTTTCAGAGCATTAGGATCTGATTTGATATTTTTTACCAGGTCAAAAGCAAAGGCAATTTGTTTTGTTTTTACACCTACATTTTCAGAATCTTTCAAGGTGGTCAACTTTGACCCCTAATATCTTGTGAAGAATATCGATTGAAGGAAATCCCACTTGCACACATACTCAATGGACCTAAATGATCAAGTGTCTCTAGTGGTGGCTTCCCCATAGGTGATTTTGTATTTTTTCGAGATAGTGACTTGGTGTGCCCAAATTAGTTTTTAACAAAGTGCAGTTGCAGAAAAGTCTGAGTGAGCCACTTTGGCGTTGAATATCTTGCACCTCAAAATCTATTTTTCCAAACCATTTGTTGCACTAAATTCTTGGGTCAAAGGTCTACATGCATGTGTGCTTTCATGGCTCTAGGAGGTTCTTTGACTAGTTTTCCAGGGTGATTTTGGAAGCTACTGGGCTAGTTTTGATCACTGTGCAGATGTGCTAAAGTAAATTTTAATGACAACCCACTTTAAATTTTCATTCCAAGAGTATTTAGAAGCAGCCTCAAGGTCAATTTAATATGAAATTTGTTTCAAAATGAAAAAAAAAATAGTCGGTCCCACAAGGGGACCCGCCATGTGTCACACAACTTGAGGAAAGCCATACATTCAAGGGTTGATCGCATTGATCATGCTACTAAAAGTGAATAATATGGTGAAAATATGCAGATGAATGAAGCAAATCTTTTATATAGGTTAATAATGCTCATGTTTCCTAATTATGTGGGTGCATATCTACATTTTGCAGCCATAGAAAGGGCTTGGGTGAGACCCAACTAAGTTTAGAATTGATTAGGGTTGCATTCAAGAAGGAAACATTCAAGGAACTTTACAAATTTACTCTGCAATGATTCACACTTTGATAAGGGCAAAGATGTTTAGGGATGACAAAGGGCATACATAATCGGCTACTTGACTTCGATGCTATCAAGAACTATAATAATGATTTGGAGCTGAGCTTGCTGAGATCTTTACTATGTGTTATCAAGGGATCATAGTCATGATGTGAAAGGAAGCAAATGCAAAGGAAGGTGGTGTTTCACTTCATTCCCATTGGATAAATTCATAACACGATTTACTCTTTCATTGTTTGAGCAGCTACATGATACTGAAAAAGCAAACCTTTGATCATGCTAGTATGGTTAAAGTTTCTTGATTATGAGGATGCATATGTATTATTTTTCAGCCAGAGAACCAATTTAGCTTAGAACATATTGGGATGCATTTGAGGTGGATAAAGAGCTTGTCTAATTCTTTGTGTATCTTTGGCAAAGAGGAATATAAAACTACACCAGCTACAGTTCCCTTAGATTATCCATGTTTTAATCGTATAATACCTAAACATTAGAAATGAGCATCCATGTTGGCCACATGATCTAGATCTTTTTGGCATCTTTATACGGCCATCATTTAATTTCTTTATGTCTCAAGAGGAAGCATGGTGCCTTGGGAACAACTTTGTAGGTACTGAGTAGATTTTGTTGGGTCTCATTGGTGAAGGGACTGATTTTGCAACAAAATTCTTGAAATACATGGGAGTCAATTTAAAAGAGGCTCGTATAGAAGTTGAGAAAATCATTGGCAAAGGTGGGGGGTTTGTTGATGTGGAGATTCCATTGACTCCAAGAGCAAAGCATGTGTTAGAACTTGCACTTGAAGAAGCTTGACAACTTGGACATAATTACATAGGATCTGAACACTTGCTCTTAAGTTTGTTGCATGAGGGTGAAGATGTTGCAGCTTGTGTGCTTGAGAGACTTAGAGATGACCCCAAAAACATTCACACTCAAGTCATTTAGATGTTTGGTGAAAGTACAGAAGTTGTTGGTGCTGGAGTAGGAGGTGGTAGTAGTAGCAACAAGATGCCAACTCTTGAGGAATATGGAACCAATTTGACAAAACAAGTAGAGTAAGGCAAGCTTGATCCAATAGTTAGGAGGCAGCACAATTTGAAAATGGCTCGAACACTGCATTGTAGGTATTGACATTGAGACCATGAAATGTTTGGCTATGAGCATGGCACTGTCATTCATGCCAGCTAAAGTAGGTAAACTTGACACTACAAAGGAAATTTTTACATAGCTACAAGGAGCTGCCGCAGGAAACATCTTTGTTTCGATGCCTACTGAATGTTAATTTCTATAACCCAACAATAGATTAATTGCACAATAAATTCACAGAAAGAAATTTGATTTATAACAATTAACACAACTGGGTTAATTAACAACTAATAACATCAAAAGTAAAAAATAACAAGAAGCCTATCACAAAAATACAATAACATAGATATACCCAAGAAACCCCAATGTAGGGAAAAACCTGTAAATGTTGGATCTTCTATTCAGCCTAATAGCAAACTTTTCTTTCAAAAATACAATATGAATTTGCTACAACAATCTTACATTTATAGAGCCTAGTTGCTTTACTTAGCGTGCAAGAAAAGAATCTTTCCTTGCTTTCTTTGACTTTAATTACACATAAAATCACTCTTGGATTTATCTTATCCTCACAAACTTAGAAACATTCTATTAAAGAATAAAAAAAATATTGTTGCTGAAAATCCAACTTGAGTTGCTTTAAAGCTTGACTCCACATCCCACCTTTCGAGCTAGAAAATCAAAACTCCCTCTTAGCAAGAAAGGTTTTTTGCACAACACCCAACTTGTCCCTAAAGAATACAAACTTACTCTTCATCAAGGCCTTGGTCAGGATATCTGCTATCTATTCGTCCATAGGAATGTAATGGAGCTTCACTATCCCCTTCTCCACACAAACTCTGATGAAGTGGTACTTGATCTCAATGTGCTTTAACTTGTCATGAAACATTGGATTCTCAGAGAGTTTGATACAACTTTGATTATCACAGTAAATGACTGTAGGATCCAGCTCTTGATCAAAGAGTCCAGCTAGAATTTTTTGAAGCCAGATAGCCTCACATGTAGCCATAATAGCTGCCATCTATACTCGGCCTCTGCAAAACTTAGTGCAACTGAATTTTGTTTCTTGTTGTACCAAGAGACTGCTCCTAATCCCAAACTGAAACTACACCCTAAAGTGCTCTTCCGATCAGTTGTACTGCCTACCCAATCTGCATCAGTAAACCCCTCGAGCTTCACTCCATCTTGCTGAACATATTTTAGCCCATAATCAACTGTGCCTCATAGATATCTCAAAACATGCTTTGCAACTATCTAGTGCACATGTTTACGTTCCACCATAAACTGACTGAGTGAGTTCACTGCAAAACAAATGTCTACCCTAGTGTTGACCAAATACATAAGAGAGCCTATCAAATGTCTGTATAAAGTCAGGTCCGCTACCTCTAATCTAGAAGCATCAATCTTCCTCCAATTGGTCAAAAGTGGTGTTAACATAGGCTTACAGTTCTCCATCCTGAATCACTTCAAAATATCAAGTAAGTACTTCCCTTGTCCAAGAAAGATTTCTCCCTCTTTCTGCCACAACTCTAATCCTAGAAAGTAGTGCATCAACCCCAAGTCCTTCATCTCAAGCTCTCCTACAAGATCTCACTTGCAATGTGCTATGAGCTCCTCTAACCCTGTGAGAAATAGGTCATCAACATATAACACCAATATGAGAAGTTCACCCTTCACCTGAACATAGTACAGGTTCGGATTTGCTTCACTCTTGATGAAGCCCACACTCTACAAGTAACTGCCAATACGTGAATACCACACCTTGGGAGCCTGCTTGATTCCATACAATGCTCTTTTCAACCTGCATACATGAGAATCCCTCCCATGTGCTTCAAATCCTTCTGGTTGCTCTATGTAAATCTCTTCCTCAATCACCCCATTGAGGAAGGATGTCTTTACATCCATTTGGTGAATCCTCCAACCCATTTGTGCTACTATAGAAATGATAGCTCTTATGGATGAGTACCTGGCTACTAGAGCGAAAGTCTCATCATAGTCAACTACTTCCTTCTAAGAAATCCACTTAGCCACAAACCAGGCTTTGAATTTTAACACACTACCATCTGTAACATGCTTAATCTTATACAGCCATCTTGAGCCCACCACAGACTTATCTTCTGGTTGTGGTATTACCTCCCACACACTATTCTTCATGATGGAAGAATAATCTTCTACCATGGCATCTCTCCACACTTGGTGCTTGGATGCCTCTTGAAATCTAGAAGGATCTACTTCAATTAATTCACTCATAAGTGCCACATACTCAAAATAATGTTTGGGAGTCCTTCTCTGTCTGACTAAATCTTGTGGATCACCTACATATTCTTGAGCCTCTCTCAATGTTTGCTCAACTTCCCTATTTCTCCTCTTCTCGGTAATAGGATTCTAAGGCTGAGGAATTATTTGTTCCTCCTTCTGATCACCCTGCTTGGCCTTCTTACTCTACTCTCCAGCTTGCATGACTAAAGTTTGAGGAATTTGTGTTGCCTCAACCGTGGGTAATTTTTGCTCCTCATTCATCAAGTTGCTAGACTTCTGAAGAGCCCTCTCTTCCTCAAACTTCACATCCCTGTGAACCACTGTTTTCCTCAGAGCAGGAATGTAAACCCAATAAACCTTAGAAATTTCACTGTACCCAACAAGGATACCCTTCTTTGTAGTAGGTTCCAACTCGGTTCTCTTCTCAACAGGAATGTGACAATACACAAGGCATCCAAAGATGCGAATGTGCCCCAAATCTGGTTTCTTACTAGTGAACACCTCTTCTGGAGTCAAATTGCCCCCAAATCTGGTTTCTTACTAGTGAACGCCTCTTCTAGAGTCAACTTGCCCAACACTTTTTGAGGGATCCTATTCTACAAATACATAGTTGTATTGCAAGCTTCTTCCCATAAGAACCAAAGCAGATCCCGATCATGAAGCATGGCCTTGGCTGCTCCAACTATAGCCCTATTTTTCCATTCAGCAACCCCATTCTATTGAGGGTTGTACGGAATTGTCAACTCTTTCTTGATACCTTCCTGAGCACATAAATCTTTGAAGTAATTTGAGGTATACTCACCTCCATTATCAGACCTCAATATCTTGATCTTCTTCCTAGTTTGGTTCTCCACGAGAGCCTTAAACTCTTTGAACCTACTGAAGACCTCATCTTTATTCTTCAGAAAATATATCCACATCTTCCTAGAGAAATCATCAATGAAGGTAACATAATACTCATACCCATTCAAGGATGTTGTTGAAATGGGCCCACACACATCTGAGTGTACAAGATCCAAAATCCCTTCGGATCTAGTGTCGCTACTTGGAAAACTGGTATTGGCATATTTCCCAAGTGCACAGCCTTTACACACCTCATGCTTTTTCATCTTCATCTCAGGCAGCCCCATCACTATTTCCTTAAGAATATTAAGTGCTCCATGGTGAAGGTGAGCCATTCTCCTATGCCACAATTCTCCTAGCCCTTTATAGCTACTAACCAATGCATGTGTTGGTTCAAACTGTAATCGAAACAAGCTTCCATGCCTGACTCCAATCACTTTTGCAACCTTGGAATCCTTGGGATGAATATAGACTTTTCCCCTCTCAAAGGTCACAATGTAACCCTTGTCTTCCAAAGCCAGGGACATACAACACATCCTCCACCAACAAAGGTTTTCCAGACTCCCTCTAAAACTTGACAATGCCAATACCAGTTGCATGGTACTTGGCATTGTCTCCGAGCTCAATATAGAAATCCAGCTTCTCCTCCAACTTGGTGAAACATTCTCTAACTCCCATCATGTGGCAAGAATCCCCATTGTCAATATACCATACCCTTCTGGAAATTGAACTTGAGAGACAAGCAATGAGTGAAAACTCATTCTCAAATTGTGATGCAAACTCGTCCACCTCTATTGTAGCAGCAACTTGCTTCTTCTACTTGTCCTTATTTTTCTTATTCAGACATTGACTGGCATAGTGACACATCTGATGGCAGAAAAAACATTTTATCTTTCTTAGATCTTTCTTCTTCCCACTCTTGAAAGAAGAACCTTCAGATTACTCTTTATTGGACTTCTTACCCTTTCTTACAAGAGCAAGATTTTCTTCATCTTGACCCTTGTTCATCGAATCTCTTCGATGAGCACCTTCACAGATCTCCTCCTGAAAAAAATCATCCCAAAGTCTTGCCCAATCAGGTAGCCAATCTCTTCCAACAACACACTTGACAAACATTTCCCAGTGCTTTGAAAAACCATTCAAGGCTATACACACCAACTCATCTTCATCAATTATCTCTCCAATAGTAGCAAGCTCATCCCTGACCTGTGTCAACTTGGAAAAGTAAGAGGTCACACTCTCGCCTTTGGACATCTTGGTATTATGCAATTTCTTGAGCATCATCTTATGACTCTGATAGTCGCTCTGATAAAGTTTTGTGAGTGTATCTCACATCTCCTTAGTGGTGTCTTTCCCCTATAAATGAGGAATTAAATGATCTCTTACTCCATCTAGGATAATCCTCTGAGCCTTGGCCTCTTTGACTTCATGTGAATCTAAGGCAATGGGATCATTTGTTGGTGGTTTCACTTCTGTACTAGCATAGATCCACAACATGTTCTCCTTGAGAACAGATGTAATCTAAACCTTCCACTACAAGAAGTTAGATGCACCCTCAAGCCTGTCCTCATATCGAACATTGGTTGTCATAGCCACAAAAAGAACTGGAGATGAAAATCTTTTTTTTTTCTTGAAATTTGCGTCACAAATCTTTGCTTTGTATTTAGAGTTTAGAGCTCTAATACCATGTTAATTTCTATAACCCAGCACCAAATTAATTGCACAATAAATTCACAGAAAGAAATCTGATTTATAACAATTAACACAACTCAGTTAATTAACAACTAATAACAGTGGAAGTAAAAAATAACAAGAAACCAATCACAAAAAGACAATAACACAAATATACCTAGAAAACCCCAATGCGGGGAAAAACCTACAAATTTTGGATCTTCTATTCAACCTAATAGCAAACTTTTCTTTCAAAAATACAATATGAATTTGCTACAACAATCTTACATTTATAGAGCCTAGTTGCTTTACTTAGCGTGCAAGAAAAGAATATTTCCTTGCTTTCTTTGACTTTAATTACACATAAAATCACTCTTGGATTTATCTTATCCTCAAAAACTCGATAACATTCTATTAAAGAATAAAAAAAACTACTGTTGCTAAAAATTCAACTCGAGATGCATTAAAGCAACTCCACATCCCACCTTTCGAGCTAGAAAATCAACACCGAATGGGTAAGCCGAGCATATGTTTGCTCTGTGCAAGAACAATTAGGGCTTGTAGTGGAAATGTATCAAAATTGTTTGAGGAAATTCTATTTTGGACTGCATTTTCATTTTCATCCAGCTTTAGTGCATTATGAAGAGATAGCTGCTTGAGCTTGCAGTAAAGTGCATCAAAATGTTTGGAATTTTGTTTCAACATTGACACCAAAAGTTTATCATAATGAGCCTGAATGCATCATGAGCAAGGCCGCAGCATGATTAAATACAGTGCATTTAGCGCACTCAAATTGTGCATGACACTTTGTTGTTTCGATTGCAACACAGAGATTTTCACTTCAACACTCTAAATTCATGGACGTGTTTTGAAGGAGCTCAACAAGCAGTGACTGAATGCACACACCAAGTCAAAGTGGAGTTGTAGAGGGAGGTATCAAGATTTCCCCACCCTCCCGCAGGAGCCAGGGCTGTCATCACCACAAGACCATGAGGAAGCAGAGAGATGTAGAACAAAAAAATGAATGCCTGATCAATAGTTGAGAAGTGGTGGCGTGGAAAAATCTAGACCATCCCCCACCAGCCTGCGGGGAACCTGCCAACCTTGAATGTCATCTAATGGGGAAGCAGGGTGTATTGAAATCTTATGGAGCCCGTGAAATGTTTAAAAGAAATATTTAGAGTTATTGTGCTTTAAATGTAAAGTGGAATAATGTAAAATGGTGCAGCTAAATATTTCATTAGCCCGAGAAAATTTTTAAGAGATTTTACCATTTAAAATGAAAGTGTTTTAAATGAAATGTGCAAATATAATCTGCATGGGTAAAAAAATTATTTTTCCCAAGGAAAGAATTACGAACTTTCACATTTAAAAAAAGGGAAAAGTCTTTAAATATTATTGAAAGATGAAAAGGGCACGGGCATATATTTTATACAGCCAATATAAAATATTTAAGTGCCTTCACCATTTAAATATAAAGAATTTGGATGCATAGTGGGGTGAATATTTTATTTGCTAGGAGATAAGTACGTAAAGTGCAGCAAAGTGAGGAGTTAAAAAGGGCTTTCATAGGTAACTCAATTTTTCAACTTAGGTGAAGAAGATTCTCACAGTAAGAATCACATTTTCTTCTGCAGGGCATGGTAAAGGAGTGAAAGGATTTCACTTAAGATAGTTTTTAGCTACAGATCGAATGATTAAGAATGAAGTCTTCCTGGTAAGGGAATAATTTTTTGTTAGAGGGAAAATGCAAGAGGCATGAATCAAAGTACAAAATGGGGCTTTTCTTCAGGTGGTGGGCAGTTACAGATCAAGGGGAGAAATGATGCCAGGTGTTTTCCATAGATTGATTTTAGGGTTGCTTCTTCCTCTTCTCATTCCCATTCTTTCTCTTTTCTATAGGTTTTGAAATTTTGAATGAGGAAGTAAGGTAGAATAGTTTTGAGTTTGAGTCATAAACTACATATGTAAATTGTAATAGTTGGGTTTTATGAGAAAATGTTAGCCAATTTGTACAGAAATATATTACTGTCATGAAGTTGTCTCCAAATTTGTAAGCTTTTAATCATATGAATTCAATATAACAAGGATGTTTAAATTTTTCATTGCAGCTTTCATGTAATTGTGTTGTTTGGCCATGGTTCTCTTTCAAGTAAAGAGATAAATTACTTTGATCAAATAACATTGATTTAGAGTGCACAAGTGGGATTGATAAGTAGAATTTTATGACAAAAATGAGTGGATTTGTTTATGTAAGGCATTAATATATTTTAAATCCATTGGTTAAACCTAGTTTGCTGATAGGATATCTGTTGCAGTTTTATATTTGACTTTGTGGCCCATGATTAGGCACTGAATCACAAAGCCTAAGACATTCTCAGAAACAATACAAATCATTTTAAATCTCTATTACTTTTTCTTGGTAGTTTAAGTTATTTATTCCATGTAACTTCATGGTATTTGATAGAGTATAGAGATTGAATTTGAGAGAATCTTACCTAATAACCCTCTATGTGTTTAAGATGAAGATATCTAAGTTATTTTTTCTCAGTAATGTTCAATGCAAATGGGATTATGCTTGAACCTAGTAGAATTTACAATACCCATCACTCATATACCTAAGAACTATTCACTTTCATAGGTCTATAATTTTTTTCTTGGCACAGTGAGTTTATCATACATTCAAGCCTACAATTAGGAACACCCTCCTGAGTCCTGTGGAGCTCAAAGTGTAGAAGGATTTCATAGCCTTGTTCATTGGCTTTTCTTGTCTTCAACCTATTGATAGTTCAGATTCCTTTTTCTAAATCTGTGATCCCCTAGTTTAGGCATTGTGTTCCTCCTTGGGGTTGAAGGTTGCAAGAAAAAGAAACAGCACATGACATAGAGGTTTTATAATGTCTTACACATGAACTAACATTATGATACTAGAATGTTGTTTGACTAAGGAGTTAGGTGGATTGTATTTTTCCATAGTGTTTATCTTATTAATAATAACTCAAGGATATATTTGATTGTGATTTTTTTCCTAAAGATTTTCTTTACATATTTTTTTGTGTTATGTGTTTCATATGATTTTGCTAGATTTCATTTTATAATGTATATTTATCCTCCTATAATTTAATGGTTAATGATATGGTACTTTAATCAATGTGTTATATTTATTCACTATTTGAATGTGTTTTCACTATAGTATTTTACCATGTTTCTCAATAGGTAATATAATCAACAAAATATTAAAAAAAACAAAAAATGTTGCACATACCACAATTAGAAAATGGGTTAGCATGTTCACATTGGTTTCACCAAAATAAATGCACTAAAAAATAGAAATTTAAAAAAAACAAGAACTTGAAAATGTAAACAAACAAATTCCTAGTTACCAGCATCCACTACAAAACTCAAGATCAAGCATATTGTAGTGACTTTATCTTGAGTGGATGTGGATATAATTCAAAAATAGGATAATATATGTTTTTTATAATAAAATGTAACATGGCAAACTTATATAAAGGACTTCACATAAAAATGATGAAGGGAATTGTGATATTTTATAGATTTTCTAAAAATTCAAATGAATGAATTCACAGACCTAATTATAATTTTTGGGTGTCTATGACATGGATGGCTCTGTGCGTTGTCTGGGTGTGAGCTAGGGCCTGCGTGCCCTAGCTCTTTCAAGCTTCTTTATGTCTACAGCTGTTGGTCGTGGCTAGGCTATGATCTCAAGGGGGGAGTTTCTTTGCTCAGGGGTGCGTGGATTGGCTGGGGGGTCCAATCCTTGTCTGGTTGTGGGAGAACTTTTTTTTCCTGCATTTTTGTTGTGCTTGACATTTTCTTGGCAGGTGGTGTTTTGTGATCTGAGATTGTGGGTCTCTTGTTCCATCTCTCTTTGCTGGTGGGGTTGTGTTATTTGTCCCATGGAGAATCGGGGTTTTGTTTTGTCTCAGATTTCCTCTGGGGATTTGGAGATGGCAGATCCGTCTTCTTCATTACATGCCAGTGTTGAAGATCAGATGAGTAAACCCCTATCTGGAGATGGGGTCTCCTCCTCAAAAGGGATGCCTCAAATAAAAAAAGTAAATGGATGTTTGGAAAGATTTGAGGATCGACCTGTTTTGGTTATTCAACCTGAGTAGGTTTCAGAGGATGTTGAATACTGGCGTAATCATGCCCTTATTTGCAAATTTTTGGGCCTTCGTCTTTCTCTACCTGTGTTGGATTCCAAGGCTCATCAGGTTTGGAATCCTGAAGGTGATATGGAGATTATTTTGGTAGCAAATAACTATTTTTTGGTTATATTTTCATGCATGTCGGATAGAAATAGGGCTTTTGAAGGAGGCCCTTATTTCTTTAACCAGGTGGGACTTTTCATCAAGCCTTGGCACATGGGCTTCAACTCTACTAAAGAGATTCCCTCGCGGGTACCTGTGTGGGTTCATTTGCCGAGGCTTCCTTTGGAATTTTGGAGGGAAGATATTCTTCACTCAATTTCACTGCTTCTTGGAAAACCTATGGGAGTGGCTACACAAACTCAAGATCGTAAGGTAATTTCTTTTGCTCGTATTTTTGTAGAAGTTGATTTAACTAATCCATTACCAGACTCTATGGAAATCCGCATGGGATCTTCTTCTTGGATCCAACAGCTGGATTACGAGACCCTCCCTTTTAGATGTCGAATTTGTCATGAATATGGTCATTTACACCGCAAATGTCCCAAATTTAAACCCTTCCCCTTGGCTACCTCTGGACCTCCTAGGGGGGACAAGGGGAAGGATCCTATGCCTAATGAACCTATAGATAATGAGGGCTTTACTCAGGTTAAGTCCCATAACAAAGGAAAGGGTAAGAAGAGAACCTGGTTGGATAGACACAATGATGGCACTTTTAACAGATTTGATGTTCTTGAAGATTTGGTATAGGAGGAAGGTATTCCAGTTGAGTTCTCTTCTGGGGCTAAGGGTCTACATGAAGTTCAGGATGAGGATGCAAAGGAGGATTATATTTTATCTCCAGGGGACCTTCAGGTTGAACAGATTGCTCCAGATCTGCCTTCTCAGGTTCAGGATACCAGGGATCTCTAGGGGTCACAGGCTCTAATGGCATCTATTGTGGTGGCTCCTGACCCCCTACTCCTAAGGGGGCCTCAAACTCAGCAAAGGGTAACAAAGCTCCTCCTATTTTAGGCTTATAGCAGAAATCCTTTAAAAAGGGGCCTCTTGATAAACTGTCAAGGAGTGACAGGAAGACTGATCAAGAGAAGGTTAAGATTATGGGGGATAGTTTGGTTGAGTCTGGGTCTATGAAACCCATTGATTCCCACTTCTCCCACCCCCATAAATGATTGTTCTATCATGGAATGTAAGGGGGTTGAACATCCCTAGACAAAAGGTTGTTCGCAGATTAATTGATTCTCAATCACCTGATGTGGTTTTTATTCAGGAAACTAAGCTTACAATGGATGGTTTGGCTAATTGTGCTTCACACATCTAGCCCTAGGGCAATTGGCAGGGGGTGGGAGCTTTGAATAGTTCAGGGGGGTGGCTTGCTTCTAGAACCCGAGGAAAGTGCTCCCCTTATGGTGGATTTCTAGTCGGTCTTCTATCTCTTTGGTTGCATCTTGTTTTGTGACTGGAGAAAGGTGTCTCTTATCTAATATTTATGCTCCTACTGATCTTTCAGGTAAGTCAAATCTTTGGGCTCACATCAGCTTCATCCGGGCCTTAGACCCGTTTCTCCCACGGATTATGGCTGGTGATTTTAATTATGTTACCGGTTTGGATGAAAAACAAGGTGGGTTAGCCAAGTTGGACCCCTCTGCAAATCTTCTCAGGGATATGATTGGTTCCTTGAATCTCATTGATGTGAAGCCAACCAATGGTTTCTTTACATGGAATAATAGGAGGTGTGGTGTTGAGGCTATCTCAGAAAGGCTCGATAGATTTTTGGTTTCTTGTTATTGGATGAACAGTAGGTTGATCACCAGTTCAGAAATTCTTGATTGGAGAGGCTCTGATCACTGGCCTATCAAGCTCTCTGTCACTGCTTATGGAGTCACCAAAAACCCTTCTTTCAAATTTTAGTTAATGTGGTTAAGAGATCAGTCTTTGCAAGATCTTATGTTGGATTGGTGGTATGAGGGGATACCTGCCCATGGGACAGCCATGTTTACTTTTTGTAAGAGGCTCCAACATGTAAAGTACATGCTTAAGAAATAGAATAAACAATGTTTTTGGAACCTACATGCTCAGAAGATAGCTGCTCAGGCTAAGTTGGATAACATCACTTGTTTGATTCGAGATCAAGGGTTGACCCTGGATCTAAGTAAAGCTGAGTCCTTGGCTCTTAAGGGATTAAAAGAGTGGGAGCTTTGGGAGGAGATCTTCTAGAAGCAGAAATCTCATGTTGATTGGCTTCAGGAGGGGGATAGGAACACTGCATTCTTTCATAATTCGGTTAAGGCTCGGAGGCAGGGGAATTCTTTCTCCTCTCTGGTCTCGCCTGAAGGGGCTCAACTCTCTTCCTGTGTTGATATTTCCAGGGCTATGGTCAATTATTTTTCAAACCTATTTTCTAAAGAGGATCTTGTAGCTAGGGATGAGGAGAGGGCCATCTTGGATTGCATTCCCCACCTGGTCTCTACTGAGATGAATGGGGCTCTCTTATGTCCTATTTTGTTACCTAAGTTGGAGAAAGTGGTGTTTAACATGAAAAAAGGTAAGGCTCCCGGCCCAGATGGGTTTCCGATTGAGTTCTTTCAGGAATTTTAGGAAATAATAAAGTTTGATCTCCTCGAGGTGGTTCAAGAATCTCATAGGAATAAACAGATGCTCAAGTCCATGAATTCTACTTTCTTGGCTCTCATACCTAAGAAGGAGGGGGCTAATCAGTTGGCTCAATTTAGACCTATTGTGCTATGTAATGTTGTTTATAAGATCATCACCAAATTGATTGCGGAGAGACTCAAACCACTCCTCAGTACTCTGATCTCTCCTGAGCAAGGGGGTTTTGTTGAAGTAAGACAAATTTTGGATGGTGTTGTGATTGCAATGGAAGCTATTCATTCGATGGCTAACTCTAAGGAGAAGGCTATGTTTGTGAAACTTGACATGGCTAAAGCTTATGATTGGGTGAGTTGGGAGTTCTTACAGAAAATTCTCTTGGCGTTTGGCTTTGCTGAGGAGTGGGTGAATTGGGTTCTTAGTTGTGTGACCTCTTCTTCCTTCTTAGTTCTCATTAATGGGGAACCCTCAGATTTGTTTAGTGCTTCTTAGGGACTTCGGCAAGGGGACCCTTTATCTCCTTATTTATTCATTATCATGGCGGAGGGTCTTGGAAGATTTATTAAATCTCAGGTGGGGTAGGGTCTTATTCAAGGTTGGAGTTGGAACAATTCTCTTCCTTCCTACTCTCATCTTCAGTTTGTGTATGATACTACGTTGATGGGCATGGCTAGAGTTAGAGAGGCTATGAACTTCAAGAGAGCCTTAGACATCTATTTGAAGGCTTCAGGTCAGTGTATTAATGATGACAAATCCACCATTTATTTCTTTAATACCCCTCAGCTTATTCAAATCAGGATTGCTAGGATCCTTAGATTTCAGATCGGTTCTCTTTCCTTGATGTACCTTGGGATACCTTTGGCTTTGGGATCTTAGTGTAGAGATTACTGGTAGGGGATTTTGGATAAGTTCCAGAGTAAGGTTAGTCATTGGACTTACAGATGGTTATCTTCTGCTGGGAGAGTGGTTCTTCTAAAGACTATGGTGCAGTCTCTCCCCATTTACAGGTGTTGTGTGCAGGTTCCCCCTTCCACCTTTGTGAGGGATTTTGATGCTCTATCTCAGCAATTCCTTTGGTCTGGCAGCCTCCTTTCCTCGAAGTGGAGTTTAGTCAAGTGGGAGTGTGTCTGCAGGCCGAAGCATGCTAGGGGCCTTGGTCTTAGATCTATGGCTCTTACTGTCACTGCCTTGGCTGCCAAGCTATACTGGAGGTGGTGCAACAATCAGCAACAAGATTGGGCTAGGATTCTTGCCCACAAGTATCTTCCTGGTACTGATAGCCTTGATGTGTCGCGACTTGTTTTGCTGGGTAAAGGTTCTTGTATTTGGGATACCCTTAAGAAGGGCGCTTAGTTGATTAAGGAGGGTCTCTTCTGGATCTGTAATAGAGGCTCTGATGCTCTATTTTGGCAGGACTCTTAGGATGGCCACCCTCCCATTCTTTCTAGTTTACCTCAGCTTTAGCCTCTTTGCCATATTTTTTATGAGGTGGGTTGGATTAAGGTGGAGCATTTTAAAATAGTCAAGCGAATTGGTCAGGCGGTGGTTGCTTGCTGGAAGGACCCGCAAGAGTGGCCCATGGGTGGTGTGGATGAGGATCGTGTTGTTCTTACTAGAGTTTTGGAGGGTAGGCTCTGCAGCTCCCTTAATGGGAGGGACGTTCTGGCTTGGAGTTCGAGTCCAAAAGGTAAATTCTCTGTGGCTCAAGGCTATGCTATGCTTGACAAGAACTTACATGGTCCTGCTGAGGTGCACTGGTGGAAGAAGGTTTGGGACAACTTTTCTTGGCCCAAATGTAATTTTTTCTTATGGTTGGTGGCTCAAAACAAGTGCCTCACTTGGGAAAATCTTTGCAAGCGTGGTTTTCAGGGACCTTCTATTTGCTTCCTTTGTTCACACAGTGAGGAATGTACCTCCCATTTGTTCTTTCTTTGCCCTTTTTCTAGAGAGATATGGAATAGATGGTGGGAGGCTTGGCATCATGGTTGTATTCATGCTACATCCCTAATTGATTTTTGGGAGAGTCTGGGTAGGCCTCCAACAAAGACTTCTTTCTTGCAGGTGGCATGGTCTGTTGGGCCTATTTTGATTCTTTGGAACCTTTGGCTGGAGAGGAACCATAGAGTTTTTCATGGCTCCAAATTGGGAAGTTTTCAATTGTGGAAGAAGATAATTAGCAGGCTTCAAGAGACTATTTCTGCTAAGTGTGATAGGTCTAAAAATACTGATCCTGGTGATCTTGCTATTTTATGGAATTTGAACCTGGGGGATAATAGAGGGGGAAGCATTGCTAGGAGAAGACCCCGTCGTGTCAAGCAATGGATTTGTCATGATGGGAGGTGGTCACCTCCCCCTATGGGGGTCCTTAAGATTAATACTGATGGTTCTTCTCGTGGGAACCCTGGTCATGCTGGGGTTAGGGGTATTGGTAGGGGTAATGATGGTGGTGTGGTCTTTTTCTTTTCTATTTACAAGGGTCAACACTCTAATAATCTGATGGAGGCCCTTGCTATTAAGATTGCAATTGAGCGTGGCTACTCTTTAGGCTGGAGGAGGATCATTTGCGAGTCTCATTCTCAGATTGTTATGGATATGCTAAATAACCAGAGGTTGGAGGATGTTAGCTGGCAATTAGCCTCTGTAGTCAGACAGATTCTGATTCTTTGCAGTTCCTTGGTTTATGTCTCCTTTTGTCACATCCCTAGAGAATGGAACAGAGTGGCTGATTGTCTGGCGAAGTGGGCCTCTGAGAATGTGGATGGCTGGGATATCAGTGGAAGGGAGGAGTTACCTTCTGATTATCATGAGACCTTGGAGAGGTTATTAGTTGAAGATAGGAATATGTAATGTGGTTGTTGGTTGTTCTTGTGGTGGTCTTGGTCTAGTGGGCCTCTGGCCTTTGCCTTGTAATTTGGATTTGATTGAATAAAAATTTTACCCCTTCTTTTTAAAAAAATAAAATAAAATAAAATTCAAATGAATTGTGAGGATATGATCAAAGACTAAGAGTTAACTAAACTAATTGTAGATTCAACTAGGAGAGGTGGAAAAGATTACTTGACTTATTGTAGAAAATCTATATTCCAAACTTCTATGAGGATAATAATGAATTAAACTAATTCATTAAATGGATAATCAGAAGGAGACATTACTAATTAGAAGAATGATTTAGCTTTTGAGTTAAGAAATAAATAAATATAATTAGCTCATATTAATTAAATAATAATATTTTACTTAATTAATTGATTAAATTATGGATAATTATAATAAATTTCAATTTTTATAAATAAATAATAAATTAATAATGTGATTAATAAATGATATGATGATAAAAAAAAGTATAGGAAACATGAGGCCCATGGATAAATGAGGTAAGTGTGTCTAAAAGAAAATAAAAATATATAACAAGATATATGAAGGATGAAATATCACTAACATGATGAAACAACATCTCCATGGATTAAAAAACACCATTCATATGAAAAAAATCCATGAAAGTATCAAATATGGAAGGATCAAATGTGAATTTGAATAAAAATATAAAAATTGATCAAAATTTCATTTATAGATGCTAGAGGCAATGAACCATGAGAATCCATGGTAAAATATGTATCTATGTTACATAACTTCTAATAATGTGTAGGTGAATAAAGTAAGAAATGTTTTAAAAGATAAAATGAATTATATAAAAATGATCTAAGGGTTGATATATTTTTTTAATAGTCAATAGTCAAATCAAAAAATATTTGTGAAATATAACCCTAAAGTCCAAAACAAGGATGGGTACCTGGTGGAACAAGATCAATAAATGATAAGAAATACCCTAAAAGAAGTATAGCAATAAATAAACATGCAAGAGCATAATTAAAAAAATAGGTAAATATAATATGAAAGATAAGATGTTAGAAAAACTAGATTTGAAATGCTAATGAAGGAGAAGAAAATCTAAGGGAAAACCCTTGATCACATTTAAAAATATCTAAGTTCACCAAAAAATATAAGGGCTATTTTACATACTTACGTATAAGTATCTAAGATAATTAAATAAATGAGACTGATTAGCAATCAATCAACCTAGGTATAAGTTATGGAATAAATAATTAAAATAAATATATAGAAATTAAATGGGTAGATATGTGTACTTAGCTCTAGGAGTGATGGTAATTATTTTGATGTTGACTTTGTACTAAATCAATTCATTGTTATAAAAAAGTAATTACATCTATCTAATATGCTCCTCAAAATTTATATTATCTTTAAAACCAATAATTTTTTTGACCCCCTACAAAGTTGATCTTGACTATCATGAACCTAGTTTTATGTGTAAAATGAATCTAATTTGAGTGGAATTGATATAACAAAAAGTGTTCCTAAGAATCTATTTTCCTTTACTTTCTATATAATTAAATCTATCAAGGTGATGTCTAAAGATAGGTCTTTAAGAGCTTGTTAATTTAATAAGTCTACATAATTGAATCTATCAAGGTGGTGTCTAAAGGCACGTCCTTGAGGAGCTTGTTGATTTAATAGGTGAACAAGTTCTCCTAAGTCTTACCCCTTGGTTGATTGAATTAACAATTATGAGAAAACATTAAAGAAAATATTGTCATATATGTGAATGACCTACATGATAGTGATCTAGATTTATATTTTTTAGTTTTCCTTATAGAATTGAAGAATAATTTGATGGTTATCTTTATCAACACACCATTTATTCATTGCATATTTTATCCCATATTAAGTGTATAATGAATGGCTTTAAATATAATGAGATAGTAGCATGTCATTTGACTTGAGTTAAGTTAGCTCGTAATAACTAATAAAAAGTAGACAAGAACATTAAAATTTGAATTTGATGTCTTAGACTTCAAAAATAATTTATATACTTTTAAAATTAATCTAGATCAATCCTATATAAAATGAGTTAAAAATATTATTTTAAAATAAAAAATAAATAGATAAAAATCAATACAATTGAAATTAAATAAAGCAAATCTAACAAAGATGTATGTCACTTATCAATATTATTGATCAAGAACACGAGCTGAAACCAAATGGGAAATAGCATGGGTGTGATCATTTCACCTTTACAATGCTAAACCACATTCAAACAATAAAGGGTGCATACTTGAACACATTTTTCAAATGTCACAATTTGGACTTAAATTTGCATGATATATTTTTAATTTTATTTTTATTATTAGTTTTTTCATGCAGCAATTATTATTTTTTGAATATTTTAAATTTGTTCATTTAATAAGCATGTAATAATTTTCTACTATTTTTCAATCCTCTTATAGTTAGTTTTAAATTTTTAATAAATAAGAATGTAATTGTTGTATCATATAGTAGTGTACAAAAGAAAATAATTATTTTGAGATGAATAATATATAGCTGAAATTTACTATCAATAAAACAATTTTCCATGTTTTTTTTCAATATTTTCTAGTGCAAGACCTATTATCATCTTATTTTCATTTCTTTCAATTAGTATTAAAGCATCTTGTAGAAATTTTATTGTGCGGGAGACATATAGAGGTCAGCAAATTATTATCAAAAAGGCTAATAGCAACAACTTACAATTTCATCTTGACCCTTATAGTTAGCTCATTCAGTCTCAATTGCCGGTTTAAGTAGCCTATCATAGATTCAACTCCTAATTTTTGGCCATGTGGATGAGGATGGTTGCACACCATTTGAGAGATTATAGGGGATTTTTCCCTATAAATAGCTAAGCTTCAGATCACTCAATGGACTAAACTCTTGACTCCTTTTGGTTAAAATAATTAAAAAGAACTTACTATTCCATTTTTCTTTATTTACAAGAAAAAATTATGAATATCAAAATAGCAAAATGAAGCTATGTTATTATACAAGATCTCTAACAATTAGTGAAAGTAAGATACATTGTACAAATCAAAATGCTTCTACAACAAATCAATGAATTCAATTGAAAGATAACATAAAAAAAAAACAATCAAATTCTATGGAATATTCAATCTGCATTGAATATTTCAATTTTTTCCGATAGATATAACTCATTTCCCTTAACTTCCCCTCTCCATTGGAAAATACTAAAACAATGAAACATTGCAGGATGATCAGAATGTGGTGTAACAAAGAAATCCAATGCTGTAATATAAATAAAACACTAGAGCTGCTACAAATGTGCCATCGACGGTATGGCAACGAGACTGTAATCCAGCCAATCTTTCCATCACTTTGACTTGTTCTCTATCTGCTTTATAATTTCTCAAAGTCTTTCCGCAATTCAGTCTCCAATTCAGAGAAAATAAAAGGTTTGTATCGTCGTGGATTATCTTCGTTCACAAGCACCTCTGGAGCCGAGACCTGGTCATCGCCAGTAAAGGTATAAAAAAGGGGAACCGATAAACGATTCTGCCACCCTTTATAAATGACGCGGTGAACTGCACTCATGTATCTACCATTGCTCCATGCCTGCAATCATATAATCTTAACAACTGCATAACAAAAAATATACAAATTAGAATAACAGCGGAGATAGAAAGGACTAATTTACACCTTAAGGCAGATCCCCAAGTTGACAACAAAGGAGTTTGGTGAAGGCTTGACATTGAACCACTCCCCTTCTTTCGATCGAACCTCAAGCCCTTCCCCTTCATCATTGTGAAGGATTGTCAGGCAAGACCGATCTGCGTGAGAAACGAGAACCTCCTCCCCAATAGATTTTCCATGAGATGAATAGCCGTTTATTCGCAACAAGGCTTTACATTTTTCGAAATCAGAGTGATAGAAAGTTTCAGCGTCCAAACCCAGGCTCACAAGAACGAGTTTCATCATCCTCTGTGCAAGATCTGACAGAAGTAAACTGAATGTACCGATGGCTTCACTGTAATATAAAAGCACCAGAATTTCATTAGTGAGAATAGTACCAAAATGTTAAACAGTAGTTATCTTTTATTCAGAGCAGCCAAAGGAAAGGGCTTATTACAGGGGGATCTGGGAGTGGGTCCCCACAATTCCAAATAAAAGTAATGTACAGGCTAACAAGACAAGTGGCGTTGGTTAAAGCATTTGCAGACAAGAGGTTATGAGGTTCAATCCTTCTATGGAAAACATGTTCTTGCCAGCATTACCAATCATGTTAAAAAGTTTGCCAGACACTGCAAATTACAAGGAGCTAAGCTATTCCTGCAGTTTAAAAAAAATAAACAAAAACAAACACGAATAACATACCAGAAGTTTGAGTTTCCTTCCTCGGGCCATATCTTTCGAGACAATTCAAGGATTGAATCTGGATTGGGCATGTCATCGAATAAAAATGACTCAAAAGGAATCGGAATACCGGGCTTGCGAAGGTAACTCTTCACGGGATTAGAAGTTGTGACTGTGTCTTTAACCTCCATGGGCATCAACACCAAATCCTGGCTAACAGTCATAACCTTTTGCTGAAGATCTTGTGGAATTCCATGATTCACCGGCCGGGCTTAACCAGCACACTCTAAGCTCTGACAGCCAGCTTTGACTTCCTACGTGGGTCGTGGGCCCGTCTCTTATTTTGTTTCATCAGATTTTTTCTCATTTTCCTTCCGTTCATCGTTCTGTTTTCCTTTGCACTCCACTTACTTCACCGCAATCACTATCACCGTAGCGGTTATATTTGAATATACACTCCCGCCCAATCCATGCTCCACTTCACCGCAGTCACTATCACCGTAGCAGTTAAATTTGAATATACACTCCCGCCCAATCCATTGAAAGTTGCAAAAGAGGTTTTCTTTAAGCCCAGTCGTGGAGAGTGAACGTGAAACATTTATCCCCTTGCAGCCGCTGCAATATTGCTTCTGATAAAAACCTTATTTACCCTGATAATGAAGTAATATGAGAATAGCTATACATTTGCGGCTGGGTAGAAGCATGTGCTGGAGTTGGGGATTATCTGAACATGTTTCTTGGGTTTTCTGACCTTTATCTTTCTTTTATCACCTCTGATTTGGAATATTTGATGGAGCGTGTGAGGAGGAGGATTGAGAATATGGATCCACTATCACCTCTGATTTTCTAACATTCAGGGAGAAATTGAGGATAGCGTTAAACCTCGTATTTGGAATGCTGCACAGTATGTATGTGCCTCTGTAGTTTCTTTGGCTGTATCGAAGGTGCCAAGCAAAAGTATTGAATAATTTTTCTCTGGGTTTCCAATCTATGCATCATATTTACTGTGTTGTTTGTGAAGGATTAAACAATCAATTAAGAATTATATCAATTTGCATTTAGAAGCAATAGATGTAGCTGAACAAAGAGATTTTGAATAATTTAAGGAAAAGTGAATTTAATCATTTCCAATTCAACGACTTCTTTTTTAGAAAATTTACACCACATTCTCTCACAAAATTGTTTCCATTGTTTTGCAATCTTGCACCCAATAAATCCACAAATAATTGTTTTCTCACAATAAACATTTTCCTAAATTTATGAAACCACTAAAAATTTAAGTTTTCTTTTCCTGAATTAAATAATTTGGACTTCTCTAGTTCAAATTTCAGCACTAAGTTTTGATGCTTTAGACTTGGATTCAATGATAAAAAAAAAAATTCAAGAGATGGATTATTCACTTTGTACCCTCTATAATTGAGTGTATAAAACTATGAGTTACAAATTCATTTAACATAATAAAATATATTAACTAGTTTTTTATTAATATTTTAATAGGAAAAAATTAATTATAAGAAGCTAGATGTAATACAGTTAGAATATATGAGATGAAACAATGAAAATATCAACATGCTAATTTGTTTGGTTATTTCTTTTGAACTAGACATCCTTCCCAATAGATGGTGGTTGTTAGCATAGTATAGTATAATGCTTTCTTAAAAAAATATATATTAGCAATAATAATCAAGTTTAATGTGGAAGATTTAGTTGAGATTTATTATATGATCATATCTCTCTTATTAGGTAGAAACTAGTTGGATGCAAGAATTATAATTTTTACTATGATTTAAAATGTTTCTATCATGATCAAGTTGCATCAGACAAATTCATCGCCAACAATTTACGAGGGGAAAATTCACCGCCATGACAAATTCACCTCAAGGAAAATTCACTACATTTTTATTATCATAAATTCAATTATTCTTTTGCAAAAAAAATCAAAGTTTTGGAAATATATATTAAAAAATATTAAGTGTGAATTTTCCTTGAGGTGAATTTGTCATGACAATGAATTTTCCCAAGGTGAATTGTTAGCAGCGAATTTTCCCATGGTGAATTAATGGCGGTGAATTTTCCTAGAACCCATCAAGTCTAGTATATCATCCACTATCTAGATATTCAATAGATTATTACCCAACTCATAATTCTATTATATGAATATAAACTTATAAAAGGTTTAATATTCTCATTGAATAAAAGAGTTTCACTAGCTTGTTACAAGTAATCTCAAAGGATAAAATCGTGCTAGGTTTTTATAGTTTTGTTCCTGGGATATTTCCTATAGTCATTTTCTTGACTTTTCTAATTGTAGATTGTCCACTACAATTAGAATTATAATTATCTTGGATTTTTATTTAATAATAATAATTTCTATTTTATCCTTGATTTCTATAGTAGTTGGAGGAATTTCCTTAAGCTTGTTGTTTATAAAACAATGTGAAGGACATGCAAAACTAGCATTTAGAGAATTTAGCACAATATAATGGACATTTTTTGGGCTTCACAACTCTTAGTTAGAATAAATTTTTAAATGGGAATCTAGATATACCTCTTGCATTTTGAAGGCCTTGTAATCTAATTATTCATAAAAATGTAGGATGTATATCAAAAATAACTCTTTAATTATGATTCTTTATTCTAAATAAATGGGTGAAGAAATCTATCTATCTAATTATTGAATTCATTTAGTGTGATCATAAAAAAATTCAACCATCCTTAAGAAATGAAAAATTCTATTGTTCATCTTGAGATCCCTATAATCTGCTAAAAATATTTGGAACTCGCAACCCCATCCCCTCTAAAATACTCTTAGAAAATAATTTAGAGGTATTAATCATCTATTGATGGATGAGGAACTATTTCTACATGGCTTAGAATAGATGTTAAAGGATGAGGAATTCTTCATGGGGTGAGAAGGAAATTGATTTATTAAAAGTCATTGATGGAGAAGGTGATCTTATTCCATGTACTAAAAGAAGAATCATCTCCTAAAGCATGAAAAAAATCCAAAAAAAGTTGTGGTCTCTCTAGTAAGAAGAAACAGAAAAAAAAACTAAGGAAAATACTTATGGATAGAAGGAAGAGATTTTGTTGACGGTGACACTCAATAGACTATAGACACCCTCCTTGCTAGGAGTAGGAGGAATCTTTCTACAAAATAATCATAATCCCTTCCATTCCTAAGGAAGACGTATCTCCTATTGATTCATCCACACCCTCTGAAATTTTGGTTTTCTCTAAGTCCAATTTTAGATTCATAGATAACCTATAAATTTTTGGCTTTCTATAACATATTATATTTCTCATAAGTCTTGCAAAAGGTTTTCTTGTTATATCCTTCATTCTAAGGTCTGAAGTTTACTTTTCTTTATTTTACACTTTTTTAATATAGAGAGTGCTATCCAATCCTACATTCAACTCATTAAATATATATCGATACACATGCATATATAATGTAGTTTTATTTACTTAAATCATTATACTATTAAGTTTTGCATAAAACATTTAATTTTAGACAATTAATTTTATGTGTTTCTTTTCATAAAGGGACAATATTTAATTTAATAAATGGATAAATGAAAGGAATAAGTTTTAATTTGAAGATGAAATCAACTAATGAGTGTCAAAGAAGTTTCTGAAACAAGATGGAGTTAACTTATGACACATAAATTATAAATTTTATTTAAAAATAAATAATTAGAAATAAGTTTTTATATCGATATTTCATATCACACTCAATGATTGGCATTCTCCTCTTCTTGATGATGGATCACTTGATCTGAAATCTTGATCTAAAAAATTACATAATTGAATCCAAAAGCTTACATATTTCTAATTGATGGACCAAGGAAAACTAATAACAACTAATAAATAATTAGCTCTCATTTAATTTGATAATAAAATATTGTTTAAATAAATATATAAATAAAAATAATAATTAACTAATATATTTTAATTAATCTAAATGATAATAAATGATGATAAATGTGATGATTAATAAATGTTAAATTAATCAAAAAAATGTTAAATTAATGATGATTAGTAATTAATAGATTATATGATCTGATAATTAAATGTTGATGATCAAGTGAATAATTTTAGTGTCTACAAAGTCTATAAACACTTCTTGCTTGGACATTTGACCTAAATATTTTAGGAAAAATGTTTAGATTCATAAACACATAATCAAGTGTAGCATACTAAAAAGCTAAAGGGGAACTTTTGATCCATGGAAGGATAATAGTTAATAATTTTAATATATTTTTATCATTTCATTTCAATAAGTTCTTACTCAAATTAAATTGATATAATAAATATGTGTATGTGTGTGTGTGTGTGTGTGTGTGTGTGTGTGTGTGTGTGTGTGTGTGTGTGTATGGTTTATAAGAAATAACTTTTGTCCACTTTAAAGTTTAAATTATTAAATTATATTAATTATTTGACATGCAAATGACTATCAAATTTGAGTGAAGGAAAATTTAAGTTTAGGGGTTTTAATTTACAAAGTCATGATATGAAAGTACTTATGTCACTATAGAAAGCATCTCAGAATTAATTAATAATTAAGTTTATACTATATATTTAAAATTATTCCATAAAATTATTATTATATATATTATTTGTTAAGTATTATGTTTTTTATAACAAAAGCAGGGCAAAGGGCCCCTAAACCCAATGAGAAGATAAGACAAGGCCTGCAGGCCAACAAAACAACCACTACAAAATAGTAGGGGTATATGTAGACATGCAAAATTAGCATCATACATTTAATTAATTCATATTCGTCCATTCATCAAATAAATCAAGTCTATTTGATTTATCTCTAAGGTCATCCATTTAAATTAAATACATCAACTTTATTTAATTTGATCCTAACATCACCCTCTTTGATTAAATAAATCAAACCTTTATTTAATTAAATCTAGAATCACCTTTCATCTCCTTTTTTATTTAGTTTAATCTTTAAATCTAAAGAAAAAAGGTCAAATCACCTAATCCTCTTTAAAATTAACTAAATCAAGATTAAATCTAATCTAATGCATGTCACATTCTCTAGATTTTCCCACTTGCACATTTAAAGGATTTTAATTAATTTATTAAATGTCCATTTTCCATCAACATGGTATAAAAATTGAATATTCCTCAAGTTTGAATTCAAATCCAAATTGACATGTGCATCCAACAAAGCATTTAAGAGCTCTTACATGTCTCTTGCAAAGGTCAAACTTAGCATTTAACTCATCTTGTCATCAAATTCAAATTTCAAATCTCCCCCTCTTTGGCACATTGACCAAAATGTGCTCATTCCTCAACCTCTCACATGTTGAAAAGTGGCATCTTGCCATTGGTGGATCTTTAGTCCCACATCCTCCATGTTTGGAATTCTTCTATCCTTCTCGGTTACAAATAGAGGCCTCCTCTATTGTATTAATCCTCCAGAACTCATCCAAGTTAGCATTTCATCTTGATCCACAACTCCACAATCTTCATAGCATTTTCATATCATTTTTCATCATTAGCTTAGCAAGGATTGGGAAAGGGATTCTTTCCACATCAAAGAACCACCAATCCACTATGAGATAGAGTTTTACTCTTGCTTTCTTATGCTTTCACTTAGTTTATTTTGATATCTTTGCATAGGTAGCATGATCAATTATTTCATAGGGATGCTCTATCTAATTTGCTTGATTCAACTAACAATACTCATGTTTGTTTGTTTTTTGAGAAAAATGCAGATTTTGACATCTACAGTATAAAACCAACCAACACCCCACATTAGATGCATCAACCTAAACACACAAAACAACAAAAACTCCATACCAGCAAAAAATAACAAGCCAAAAAATAGAGTCGAGTCCAATAAAACAAGAGGCATGTAGGCCCAAAAAGTAACATAGCCAAGAAGCCAAAAAATAGAGACTCAAAAGACCCAAATTACTCTCTCAAATAGTAGATTAGGTTCCATTCATTCACCAACTACTTCATCTTCTCACTATACTACTCCATAAAACCAGTAGTCCCCTCGTTCAATTGTAAATCCTCAGCCCATGAGGCCTTCATCTTTTTGTGACCTTTCCTTACCTTAGTCGCACCATTCACAGTATCAAAAATAGCCCTTCACATGATGCCCAATGTAATTTAGCCGTTAACTTATTGAAAGCTTTGTCCATATTGTCCACTTTTCCTACATTGCCTTGAATTGCATGACATAAAAATCAAGGGGCCTATCTTTTTCCTACACATCTTCTTCCTTATTCTCCATGGCCTGCCCTTCCATTTATTCTAAATTTTTTGTAACCAATTCCTCTACTTGTCTTTCCATATTATTGACCCCTTCCACTTCATCATCCTCTAATTCATCAACCACTTGTTGGTTGTTACCCTCCAAATCTCCATCCTCATCACTACTAGTAGAATCCTCTGAGAGGTCTTCACCCAAAACCACTAATAATTCCTTTTTACTCAGATTAATGGAGGTCAGAGCTTCTTCTTCAGGGTCATCACTAGGTTCTATGAAGCATAGTTTCTTACCCTTGGCCGATTTTCCAACAAGTCTCGCCAACCTTCTTTCACCCTTCCCGTGCTGCTAGAGTCATCCATTTTACCTTGTTCCTCCTCATCTCTAATCTCAATAGTAACTTTTTAGCTATTTTAGGTTTAGCACTATCTAAACCCTTCCTCTTAGATCCAATTAGGTTACCCAGGGGGTAGAGCTAGTCTCCTACTTTTAAAATTTTTAGCAACAAGGTTTCCCTTAATAAGGAGACCTTTAATAGAGGATTGTTTCAAAGTAGAGGGAACAACAAGGGGGTTTTTGGGAGGAGGTCTAGTAGTGGAAGTACCCTCACCAAGAGTATTGACCTAAGAAGGGCAAGGGAGGGGGTCTGGTTGATTCTCGAGGGTGACATAAATAATAAGATTGCTAGTAGAAGGACCTGACAGGGGAGTAATGAATGAGACATAATTATAGAGGCATTGAATTGGACCCTGGTGAAGGGGGGGTGAAGCTCCCTTAGCCTTGCATTGTTTGAGAGAAGAAAACAAAAAGAAAGGTATACTAATCTTTTCATTTCTACAAATATGAAAAATAAAGGGAAAGTGGTACCTATGAATAGTAGTATACTGAACCTCCGGGGTAAAATAATTCATGATATGCACACTAACCACCCCATAAGAGGCTGGAAGCCTTTACTATAATATAAATACTTATTAATAAATATTTGTAGTAAATTTTATATTAATATATTGATATTAAATTATGTTAATAATTATATATAAAATATATTTTTAATGATTATATCATAAAATGATACAATACATATTTGAAGTAATTATATAAATTTGATATAATAATAAATTATTGTATTTAGTAATATAGTTTAGTGTGTTCAATTTTATGTCAAACTAAGTTAATGGTGAGAAGAAAAAAGGAATATGCAAGCGAGGATGTGCAAGAAGTTTCGAGTGAGAGGAGCAATGTGATAATTATTGGTGCCCCATAAGTAATATGCAAGAAGGTAGGTAGTGAATGTTCACTTATCTCATTGCTTCATTAACTATCACCTAGATAAGAGGGGAAATCAATTCCCTAATTTTCCTCAAGTCATATGACACGCCCTACAAAACTACCACCAAAGAGGTGCTAAATAAGTGGTACTAGTTGAAATAACGTGAGAAACTATATAAGGCTTCCCCTTTTGATTTCAAATTCAAGATATCCAAGGATATTCCAAATGATTTGATTCACTCTATGGTTAAAGACTTGATGAAAACTATGATAATTAAAAAACTCATATGCATATGGCTATCCCATAATTGATTCGAGTCCTATCTAGGAGACAAAATGGATTGATTACCCTAGAAAAAGTATTAGTTCTCCCCCCTATATATTTATTTAAATCACCTTTTAGTTAGAGAATGATGGAGGCGTCATTCTTAAAGTTGAAAAATGGTCTATGGTAAGCATAGGACTTTACCTTCATACATAGCCTCCAACTTTTTACCCAAGAAAAGAGTTATAATATGATGTATTGGTGTGTGTCCACATCTATAAATTGCTAGGAATATCGAGTATGAAGAAGGATTGGAAGAAATTAGGAACTATCTAAGTTCATATCAATACTATTTAGATGCTACAAGTAGTAAGGAGCTTACCATTTATGCTAGGATCTACATTAGGATAACTTTAACAAGGCCAACTAAGTAGGTTGTAACACCCCATTTTGGCTACTAGAAACTTAATATATATTTTTCTACAAATTACTTGCTTGGAAATTTTCAAGATTTTCATTACTTAATTACAACACCACAAAGACATGATACAATATCATGTATAGTCCTTAAGTATATTTAAAGAATCTATTCACATTAGAAATACACTAGGTCATGGAGTCCTCTTAGAGAATACTTTGGAGGTATTAATTAGCTATCAAAGAATGAGAAAGGATTTATGCATGGTTTGGAACATATAAACTAGAGGATGATGACTTCTTCATAGGTGAGTAAGAAATTGATTTCTCAAATTCCATTGATAAAGAAGGAAATCTCATTCCATGTCCCAAAAGAACCACTATCTCTTAAACTATGAGTTAAATCTCCAAACTAAATTGTGGTCTCTCTATTAAAAATAAATATTGGAAAATTGAGGCAAAAAACTCATGAAACAAAGGAAGAGATTTTTTTGATGCTGACACTTAATGGACTATTGATGCCCTACTTACTAGGAGGAGGAAGATTCTTTCCAAGTGGTCATGATACCTTCCTCTTATAAGGGAAGAGTTATGTCCTACTACTTCATAAACACCCTCTCAATTTTTGGGTCTCTCTAGCCTACAAATTGTTTTCTTTCTCTAGATTCTTCTATTTTTAATAAGTCTTGTAGAAGACTTTTCTCGTTGGCTCCCTAATTTTGAAGTTTAAAGTTTACTTTTTGTATTTAATTATAATCTTCAAAATACAAAGAGTAGGCCGTCATCCCACACTTTATGTATCAAATATACATGCACATGTACATATTAAGAGTTTTTATAACACACTCATGTCATTGCAATTTACTCCTTGTTACAACTATACATCTTTTTATTATATTATTTTTAATAAATTACACAATATATAATATCATATAATTAAACTATTTAATTAAATACTCTATATGTGCTCAAGATTGAACCCAAATTTTAAATCTTCAAATTTAAATTCCAAGTCTCTACCTCTTCCTACTTACCATTATGAGCCAACTTGGTATATGTTTATGCAATTAATTGCACTATGTTTTAGTATATAAAGAATTTCATTAATAGAATGCATTCATATCCTTAGAAATCATTTAAACACACTTTGATCTTCTAAAAGACAAAAGAACTTCATTCATAGGCCATGTGGATGTTAGTGAATATTATCATTGAATCTTCATTTCAAGTCACAATGAGCTAGTACAATGGGGTTCTTACCAAGAATAACTTAACCCTAGCAATCCAAAAGATCCCCTAGAGGTCTATATAGACATAACCATCCACAAAATCACTTTAAATATTGAAGATTAGACTCCATATGTTCCAATAGGTTGTATTTTTTTAGTTCATGTTTGTACCATAACATTCAAATTTGTGACCTAGTTGAGATTATATCTACAACAGTTGACATCGAACTCCAAGGCTTTTTACAACTATTCTAATTTTGAAATAGTGAGCATACTAAAGTTGTATTAAAGCTATAAATTTTTTAGAGGTGGCAAACAAATTCATAGTATTATGACCAATGATTTGCTATCATTGGTTTTAGAGTTAAGCCCCTCTATTCTTCATTTAATTTTTAAATATTTGTTGCAAGTTTATCAACCTAAATTTGTTGGTGTAGTCTTATCCCTTTGATAGGATTGTTGGTATGATCTCATCTCACAAAATTCAAATTTATTTTCTACATATTAGAATCTAACTTTATCCAAAAGAACAATTGTGATTTTTCAACTTCAATGTCAAATTGTATTAGTTGAGGTGTAAGTTGGCATATATATGAATAAGCCTACGTCAACTAATTCCAATTCAAGAATGTATTCGTGAAAAGAAGTTGAGATTGTGATCAAATGTCATGATCATTACAATCATTTTATCCAAAAAATCATAGCAACAAAACTAATCTATATCAATCACCCACACATCTCTCCAGCATTTCATTTATTAAATTATTAATATTAAATTTATATTTAACAATCACATTCAAATTCACAGATAAATAATTTTTTTTACAAATAATCATTATATTTAACAGGTGTTTCTACCATCCTGCATAAATAAATCAAACTTAATGCATACTAATAAATGATTCATGCATCCTCTAAATATAGTCTAAAATTGCCAGCCCCTTTAATGCATCTCATTTAAAATAGCTGTTCTGAACAGACCGCCTAATATTCGGCCTTTCTAGATGTTGAAGTGCAGTTTTAATTGTAGGATATGAATGTTATATGGGAATGTTGTGGTTCTCAAGCAAAATTACGAGGAATGAATTAAAAATCCATATTTGTCAAGTAATATTTTTAAAAAAATAGAGTCGACCTTAACAATATCTGTCAAAATTTTGTAAAGAGAAAAAAAAAATCTGCGATGATCAAGAGCACACCACCGAGGACGAAGGTAATTTGTTTAGTGTAGTTCCCCACTATTGATCTGGGTATCAATACTCCTCTAATCGACATCCTTTCAAAAACAGCCTAAAGAGTAGCA
>VDFB02136442.1:0-11971 GCA_007258455.2 Sequoia sempervirens
CCACCATCTTGGGGGTTGTTATTTGGAGGAATTATCATAACAAAGTCATGATAAGGACTAAAAACCATTACATAGTTATACAGACCTTGATATATATTCATGCTCATGGAAATGACATTCAAATCAATAATATCATGCTTGGTAGGTATAAGATATCCATTTGAAGTAGAAAATGTCATATTTTCTCAACTATGATAGTGCTCTCTTCTGTTCTTGAACTCATAGTGATGCCTTCATGCTTATAGCATGATCTACACCTTCATTCTTTGTGAGAGTGACTGCAAAATCTTGACAGTGAAAACCTTTATCATTGTCTTACTTGACTCAAGGGTCTCAAGATAGTGTCATCAAACTCTTGATAGTGAAACATATGCAAGGTGTTTCCTCCTCTCAAAAAATAGACCTAGGTTTTAATGCTTCTTTAGTCAAGTCCTATGTTCTCATAGCCTTTTATAGTACAAATACCCTCCCCTCTTTTGTCTTATACAATATACAACATAAATGACATCAACAAAAGATGCATGAGAGGGAGAAGATTTCAACATGATTTTCATAGTAGAGGTGGTGCATGCATATAGGAAAAGAGATATCATAGGGCATAAGCTAACAAACTTAGCTTGTGCATGAGATTTATGAGATATAACTGGCAAATTAGGAACCCACAACTCTTTTTCTTCATGAAAAATCCAACACTACCTCACCCTTGATAAACTCCATGAACTGAGAGAATTGATGGCTATTCAACTAGTAGAGAAGTAGTGTCATTTCTATGGAACCCTAGAATATTAAGAGAGGAACTTGAGATGAGGAAAAGTTAAACCTCCTTTAACATATTTTCCTTCTTTTCCTTTTACAACGTTGAATTTGGCCTTTCTCATAAACTGGCACTCACTTTTGATTTTTTTTTCCTTTTATAATTAAAGTATAACTCTTAACCTTGGTGTGAATGAAATAACACTTAAGGATTTAAATTCAGTCTTTTTAATGAATATTTTTAAATAAGACTCTAGATAGAGTATTAAAATCTTATTTTATCTTTTTTTTTAAGACTTAAGACCAAAATAATGACTATTTGAATGAACCATTCAAATAATGTCGAGTTTTTGCAAAAAAGGACTATAGTCTTGTTGCATATCATACATGTGTGTTCCTTTGTCTTCATGTTGGTTTTCCATGGGATCTTAGATCCTAGGAGCTTGATCATCTCCCTTGACCCTTTGTCATCCTATCTCTTTAAGATTTGTACAATTGAACCCCTCTTGACATATGTTTCTATACTTTAGTGTGATTCTGAGTGTAAGTTCATACTCTCACTAAAGTGGGGGCTAAATGTAGCATCATAACTTGTCACCCTTGACAATTTTAAACTATGTTTTGCTCCCCTTTAAATTATTAAACCTAATTAAGCTCCTATTTTTCAAAATTATCTATTCCACAAATTATTTTAAAATTTTCTAATAATTTTCAAGCATAAAACAAATAATTTCATTTAATACACTTCTAAAAATAGGGCTAGGACATTGGTGCCTAGGACACCTATATCCCCCTATTTTGAATCCAAATTTAAATATTGTTGTGGGTATTTTATTTTTTAAAATTCAAATATTTAAAGTCAACTATCGAGATTTAATTTTTGAGAAATTAGAATAATAGCGTATAAATACCTAGTTATTATATCATTTGAAAATTAAGTGAAAAACAAGTGAACATCAAAAGAAAGAAATATTATAAAGAGAATTATTCAAAAATTCAAGAGTAGCCATTAGAGATTTATTGCAACAATTCAAGATCCAACATCATGTCAAAGTGTATGTGAATTCATGTGTTCATGTTATCATTTTTTTGTGAAAGCTAACCCTTGTTGTAGGTCTCCAAAGAAATTCAAGCAAGTAAGATCAATACCTTGAGGTGATGTGTGTGAATTCATTCCTTTAAGGAAGCCATTGAAGGCTGGTGAGTTGTAGCACTTTGTGATTTCATCATTCCTTCCTTTCATTTATCCATTTATCATTGGCATTGCCATTGTGGAAGTGGAAACACTAACACGAGGTTTGACCAAGGTGAACCCCTAAAATGGAACAATATTTCCTCTCTATGAATGTGAAGATCTCAAGTATTTTAGAGATTGAAGGAAGCTTGAAGACACTTTATTCATTGTTGCATTCAAAACCCTAGGCCTTGACAAATAAGAAAAAAATAATTTCAAAAATATCTGATAGTGATTTGGAAAGTTTGTAGACAAGAAACAAAGGTGCGTATTTCGACATTAGTGGACTATGAAAATATATATGAAAATTATCTAGTAGGATAGTGGTGCCCCTGGAAGAAACATCCTCATATATTTAGTTGAAATTTGTATCACAAGTTCATAGTGTCCTCCCCTTTCTATTTCTCCTATCTGATTCCTTTGTGACATTTGAATTTTTTTGTTTAAGTGTTAAAGTGGTTATTTGCATCATTGGGAAAATTAGATCATTGCATTTCATTATTAGGATATTTCCAGATTTGGTTAAGGGTTAGTTGACTCACCTATTAGGCTATAATTCAATCACACACCTTGTCCAAATCCATAAAAAACCCATTCCATATTTTCATTTTCATCCCTACTCATAAGATATCCCCTCTATTTAATGAAATCCCTAGGGAAAAGTGTCGAACCCTAAGATGAAAAATCGAAGGTCCCCTTTTCCCAAAATTTCATTATATATTACATACTATATTATATATTATATATTATATCTTATATCTTATATATTATATATGATATATTTATAATATATAATATATATACTATATACTACATATTATATACTATATGCTACATTATAATATATATAGAGTAAGAGAGAGGAAAGGGGTGGGAGGCATAAAGGGAGGCATAAGGGGAGAGGGAGAGAGACCAAGAGAGGGATGGGAGGGATAGTGTGAGGGAGAGACTTGAGGAGAGAGAGGGGTGGGAGGGATAGACAAATGGAGTGACTTGAGAGGCGTGGGGTGGGAGGGTATAGAGAGTTGTTTTAGGTAGGGTGGGAGAGGAGAAACAGAGGGAGGAGGGAGGGATGAAGGGGAGGGAGAGAGAGACCTAAGAGAGAGAGGAAGGGTGAGAGGGATAGGGGATGGAGGCAACCTAAGAGAAAAGAGGTAGGTACAAGAGGTATTTATCTAGGTAGGGTGGGAGTGAGAGACTTGAGAGAGAGAGGATGGATGGAGGGACAAATGGAGAGGGAGGGAGGGAGAGTTATCTAGGTAGGGTGGGAGGGATAGAGGTACATAGAGGGACATAAGACAAAGGGATGAAGGATAATTATCTTAGGTGGGAGACATATAAGGAGATAGAGAATTGGGGAGAGAGTTATCTAGGAAGAGTGGGAGGGATATCAGGAGGGAGTTACTTGAGAGGGAGGGACATAGGGAGAGTGTAACGTAAAAAATGTATACTCTTGAAAAAAGAGGAAATTTCACATTTAATTTTGACCTATTTTTGCATCTTTGCATTAATTATTCCTTAAACTTACTATTTATAGGCCCTTAAGACTCATCATTTTGGACCTTAAGGCTTATTCCACTCAAAAATAATACAAATCCTAACAAATAACATTCAAATCATTCAAATTCTAGAAAACTCACCTCAAAAACCTTTGGTGGGACTAAGTCGCCCAGGGTGGTGACTTAGTTCCTTTTGGGGGATTTTTTAATTTTAAGTAGGAAAATCATTGAATTAATTCAAATTTTTGATGGATGTCATCCTGTGAGGTATAAATAATGAATAATTAGGTATGAATTCCTATAAATATAAGTTTTTAGGTCATTTTAAGAACATTTAGTCATTTTCAACAAACAAATTCAAGAGTCAAGTGTTGAATATATTTCACAAGAAGATTCATTAGTCTATCTACAACAAAGTTCAAGCTTTAGGGCAGCAATCTAGGATTTTTGCAGGTCTTCAAGCTCACCTTTTTTTTCCAAGATATGGCATTGTCAAAGGTTGATCATGGATGCCTATGGAGAATCATGAAGAATTCTAGGTGGGGAGATGAAACTAGCCATTAATCCAAGCCTAAGGACTTGTTTTCTAAGTGATTCCATCTTCCATTTTCTCTCTATTTTCATCCTAAGGAAGGTTTGCATGTTATTAAGATTCATTTCTAATGATATTAAGGATCTCTTGTAATGAGTCTTGAATCATTCTAGTTTCATTTATGCATCTTATTCTTGCATGTTAGAATAGGGTTGCAACTTTCTTCAAATTTCCTAGTCTTAGATGCACTTAGGGATAAGGTCTTACAACACATTTGATTATCTCTTTCAAGGTTTAAATGCTAACTAGGGGTTTGATAGAGGAAAACCCCCCATTAGAAACCAAATTATATTCTATTTTGTAGGTTTTTTCACAAAATTGGATCTGGGTTTCAGTTAGAGAATAAAGTACAGACTGAGAGCTTCAGTTTCCACTTTTAGATTTTCAGAAAAGCCAAAGTGGACTAAGTCACCATTAGTGGTGAGTTAGTCCCACTGCACAATTTTTTTATAAGTTTTTGTAGATCTGGATACCCATTTGGCTAAAACAGGTTCTGGAGTAGTTTTCTAGATCTAGGACTAAGTCACCCAGCTTGGCACAAGTGTCCCAGTTGGCCAGAAAATCAAATTTTCCAAAATTTTAGTGATATTTATAGTATTCACCGTAGCCTTTGTCAATTTCCAGGTGCACTCTTTCTATTTGGATTCTTTATCTTGCTTTATATCTCATTCAATCTATCTTTCTACATATAACAACGTGTTTTCAAACAAAGTGTATTTCTTTAGTTTTGCGTTAATAATTCATCTCTTTTATCAGTTCTTTGCATATAGGAAATTATATTTAGACATATTTTAATCATATTAGCATTATTCTTGAATGAACCACACAAATTTTTTGGATGCCATTCTCCTTTTAGGTGCAAAACCCTAGAAGTGTAAGAGAGTGCATAACCCAAAAAAATTACGATTCATTTTGGTGAACTTGCATCTAAAACATACTACTTTTGATTTAGAGTGTATTTACACTATAAGCATAGTTTGCACTACATTTTTCATTTTTTCATTTACATTCTATGGTTTCATATCTTGCATTAGTGAAAAACTCATTTAAGCTTGCATTATTGCATTTCATTTCCTTCAACAATAGTGAAAATTTCAATCTGCACTTTAGATTTGCATTGTATAGCACAAGAGACATAAGCATCCATTAGAAAATTCAAAAAACTTAAAAAATACCCCTACTAGGACTAATTTTCTACCATGGGTGACTTATTCCTAGTACACATTTTGCATCTCTATTTTGAACATTCAATTTCCAGTTTCTTAAGTTGATTGTCTTAGTTACTTTTCTATTTTAGTTCAGTTATTTTATGTTACATTGTCATAATTAGAACTAGTATCATTTTATTTCATGGCCATTATTAATAGCATTATATTTTTACAATTTTCATTTTCAACACTAGTTCCTAGTTCATTTAGACTAGATTCATCAGCAACTACAAACAAAATCCTCAAAACATCAAATGAAAGAATAAAAACAATGCTTCACTTTAGAAAAACTATATCGTCCAAACCTTTTAGTAGTGATGACTTGGATAAGTTAGATGAAGCTCTACAGGGCTTCTTCTCACTAAGTTCATCTACTAAGGTTTGTGATGAAAAAACCAAACCTTTTAGTAGTGATGACTTTGACATGTTAGATGAATCTCTTTAGGACTTCATCTCACAAAATCCATCCACTGAGGTTTGTTGTGAGAAACCTAAAACAAAATATTTCAATGTAATTCAATCTCAACTCATACTTTAACCACCTTCACATAAACCTCAACCTCCACCTAAACCTGAGTTTACCCTTTACCCACCTAAGCATGATGTTTTTGCTCACACACATTACACTAGAAATAATCTGCAACTAGAAAAACCCACCCCAACACCCTTACCTTTACCCAATCCCATATTTCATAGTGCTCCTCACTTAAATTCCCACCTTAGGGAGTATGATCTTGTTGAAAAACTTAAGAATACTCTTGAAAATATATCCCTTTGGGTCCTTCTTCAGAATTCACCAAACTATTATACTATGCTCCAAACACCATTGCAACAAATAGTGGTTCCTCCTAGTACAAGTGCAAATTATGTGGTAGATCTAATACAAGGAGTGAATATAGTTAATATAGACATTACCTTCCATCAACATGAGTTCCCTCTCTTTGAATTAAGGAAGCAAAATGAAGCCTTTATGATAATAGCCCAATTCAATTGAATAGAAATCAAACAAATCCTTGTTGACAATGGATCTAGCCTTAATGTGTGCAGTGTGAAACTTCTAGATAGATTACATGTGGATAAATCACAAATCAAACTTGATTCCTTATCTATTCAAGGATTTGACAATATAACTAAGCAACCACTCAGTGTAATAACATTACCTATTACAGTTAGAATGGCTACTTTGCAAATTCCTATTCAGGTGATGCCCTATGATCTTTCATACAATATTATTTTGGGAATACCATGGATTCATCAAATGCATATGGTGCCTTCGACCCTTCATCAAATAATGAAATATGTCTATAACAACAAATTTTATCAAGTTGAAATAGACCTGGAGCCTAAAAGTTTCTTACAACTTGGAAAAGGAAGAACAAGTCCTCTAAACACATTGATTCCAACATCTCACACAGAGCCTCTTGAGACCAACAAACAAGAAGAAGAACCCATGTCTAAATTGCTAGGTGATGATTGGGGATCATTAGAATTCACACCTTCATTTATGGTTGAATACATAATCACACAAAAAAGAAGATGCAAAACAAGAACAACCAATGGTTAATGTCAGCTCAGAATTCCAAATAATCTTCCCAAGAATCTACCTCATCTACTTTGGAATAAAATACAACTTACACAACAAATTTCAATGAGATAGATTATCAACAATCACCTAGCCCAACAAAAATAGAAAGACTTTATGGAAAAGGCTATGAACTCATGAAACAATTGGGATACAATGGTAAAGGATATGGAAAACATGAACAAGGAATTTGAGTTCCTATAGAACCTAATACACAAGAGGCAAAGATTGGTTTGGGATATTCCCTTTCTAAGATAACAAAAAGAACTCAATGACCATTGCTCAACATCAATACCATTGCATGTAAACCAAGAACCAATCTCACACTAAAGTATCTTGAATTACTTGATATAGATTTACCACCATCATGGGAGTACTTTGAAAATGATGAAGCTTTGTAACAAATGTTAGGTGCTTCTAATAAAAAATCTTCTTCAAAGATACAAGTTACCTATGCTATGATCAATACCAAGAAAAAAGATATTGATACCAATGAGCAAGACACAAGCATGGAACCATATAATCCTAATTTCCCAAGTCAAATGCACTTCCCTTGGGAGATAAAATTGATATACCAATGGATGTAGATGATAAAGAAAAAGTAATTAAAATAGGGAAGTTCCTTAATGATGAAAAACAAGAGGATACTACAACCTTACTTCATGAATTTCTTGAACTTTTTGCTTGGAAATATTCTGATATGCCATGAATAGATTCGAAGATAGTGACACATAACATCATTCTTGCTGACAATTTTAAGCTTCTCTGAAAAAAGATATGAAAAATGAATCCTAAAATAGCCTTGCTTGTTCAAGGAGAACTTGAAAAACTCCTTGACACAGGTTTCATTTGACCAATTGATTATTCTCCTTGGATCTCAAACATTGTTGTAGTTGTAAAACTTCAAAAATCATATTAGGACATGTACAAATTTTGTGACTTGAATAAAACCTCTTTAAAGGATGATTTTCCCCTTCTTAATATTGACATGATAGTAGATTCAACTGCAGGACATGTTTTGTTGTCATTCATGGATGGATTTTCTGGATATAATAAAATCTTCACCAACCCACAAGATCAATATAAGACAACATTTACAACCATTTGGGATACATTTTGTTGGATTATGATGCCTTTTGGATTAAATAATGCAGGCACAACCTATCAACAAGCTATGATATTGATATTCCATGATTACATACATAAAATCTTGGAAGACTATGTTAATGACATCCTAGCTAAATCATTAACAAGATAAGACAATGTGAGTGTCCTTCAGAAGATCTTTGAATGGATGGACAAATACAACATGAGACTAAATTCGAAAAAGTGTGTCTTTGGAGTAGATAGTGGAAAAAATTTAGGGTTTATCATATCTCATAGAGGCATTGAGGTTGACACAAAGAAAATTGATGCTATAATAAGCATGCCACCTCCTAGAAACATTTCCCAATTACACACGTTACAAGGAATAATTCAAGCCATATGTCATTTTGTTAGATCCTTAGTTGATCGAACATTACCTTTCACACATCTCAAAAAGGATGTGCATTTTGATTGGAATGAGGATTGCAAACAAGACTTTGAGAGTTTGAATGAATACCTTGCAACTCGCCCCATTTTACAACCCACTATGCCAAACAAACCGTTCATCCTTTACATAGCTGCATCATCCCATGCTCTTGCAACATTGTTGGCTCAACAAGATGAAAGTGGTAAATAAAATATTGTTTATTACATTAGCTCAACTCTAATAGATTATGAAACGTGATACACACCAATCGAAAAACAATGTTTGGCTCTTGTATTCGCTACTAGTAAGTTGCGACACTATTTACTAAATGTGGAAATACAAGTAATGACAAAATTTGATCCTCTCAAACATATTTTTAATAAAATAGACTTATTAGGCCATCTAGCTAAATGGGTAATGTTGTTGACTAAGTTTGACCTTAAGTTTGTTTCAAAAAAAGAAATCAAGGGCCAAGCGTTGATCGACCACTTGGTTGATGCTCCTTCTCCTTTAGCACTACCTAGAAATGACTCTTTTCCTGATGACAGTGTGTTGACAGTAGAAGTTCCTACATGGGAATTATATTTTGATGGATCCAAGTGTAGAATATGCTCTGGCACTAGGGTTATATTAATTCCACCTATAGGAAATCCTATTCCCTTGTCATATCGATTAAATTTCCTATGTATGAATAACATAGCTTAATATGAGGCATTAATTGTTGGATTGTGTGTCGCTTTAATCATGGGTGTCAAAGATATTAAGATCTTTGGTGATTCACAATTAGTGATCAAACAAATAAACAGAGTCTACCAAGCTAAACATGACAAGTATCACAATATAAGGCTCTCACAATGACATTGTTGGACCAGTTTGAATCATTCACCATTGATAACATCCCACGAAAAGATAATCGACATGCAAATGCAATGGCAAGTACTGCTTCTCTTATATCACCTCAAGATCCTTCAAAAGACATCATGTTCACTATTCATCCAATCATGCAACCCTCAATAAATAATAAATCTAAAGATGCATTAAAAACTATCAAGGACGACTCGAGTGAATGATATGATACCATATATAACTATTTAAAAGATGGTACCATACCTGAGCCAACAACAAAAAACACCCGAACTTGTTTAAAACAATTAGCAACCAAGTACATAATCCTTTCTGACGTGTTATATAGAAGATCCTTTGATGGCATTTTACTTAGATTTCTTAGGGATTCTGAAATAAATATGGCAATTGAACAGGGTCATGCGAGCGCCTGTGGAGGTCATTTTGGAGGAAGGTCCTTAGTGCAAAAATTCCTTCGTATGGGATACTACTGGACAAATATGGAAAAATATTGTTGTGTATGTTAAGCGATGTCACAAATGTAAATAACACAATAATTTTATTCATGCTCTGTTGGTTGTTTTCTTGTTTAGGAAACAACTAACCAGCAGGTCCGAGCAAACACCTATGAGCTTGCCACACTCAATGCTTGAATGCTTGCTAGACAGGTGGCCAACTAACGAGATGCAACACCTTGTTGTTGCTTTCTCCTTCACTTTGGGCTCTGCAAGACCCAAGAGGGTGTTCCTTAAGCACACTTTGAGATTTCTTGTAAGCAACCAGTACATACTCCTACAAGACTCATATAAGATTAAGCAGATGCATTCTCAGCCATGGTTAAAGTGCACACACTCATCCAAGAGATGGAAAACTATTGGATAAGCAAGGAAAGTTAACAGAGAATGGGATTAAACACAAATTTCATTCATGAAACAGAAACATTAACTTGAATGAATGTTCTTAAGCAAGATAACTGAAACCCTAAAGACAAATAGCATATATCAGATCAGTGCCATATCCATTGGGCTAGGAGTCAAGACAATCTACAAACAGAAGGAATGATTACTTGGACAAATAAAGCCTATTTGAAATTAACCTTATTAATCCCACAGCTAGTGATCAAATCTTAAAGACTACTTATCAAATCCAAAGTTAACAGAGAATAGGATTCAACACAAATGTCATTCATGAAATAGGAAACATTAACTTGAATGAATGTTCTTAAGCAAGATAACTAAAAACCCTAAAGAAAATGACATATATTAGATCAGTGCCATATCTATTAGGCAAGGAGTCAAGACAATTTGCAAGCATAAGGAATGATTACTTGGACAAATAAAGCCTATTTGAAATTAACCTTATTAATCCCATAGCTAGTGATCAAATCTGAAATACTACTTATCAAATCCTTCAATCATACATATGAATTTCTAAGATGATGAAAGCAATTTAACCTGTTCCTTGAACATGAGCTATTATCAAAACAGGCAATGCAAGAAAGTATTACAAAGGCTAATGGAATGATCCTTGATTAGTTTCATTAACAATTCAAATGTACAATCCAAAGGAGAGACTCAAAGACCTAAACAGATACATTCAGGTTCTGGTATGCATCCAAGAACCTTACAATTTGCAGACTCTAATCCTATACCTCAAAATCTGGTAAAAACCTAACTCTGTGACTTAGTGCTCTTTTAGTTCTAATTTCAGTATCTGTCGAAGACCTTTACAAATGATTCAGAAATTCCTTTTAAACAGTCCATGGATCGCCATCTAGCTTAGAGCCACATCAACACGCCACGTCAGACCCCAACTACATTATGATCAATCAAAACACTCGTTGTGACCTTCAACAACTTCTCAGGTCTTATAAATGCCACTGGTCGGGTTGCTGCAGGAAAGACATTCCCACACAAATGAAGCCAGACAATCAATGTCAAATCCGCTACTAAATCTGGGCACCCATACTCGAGCCATGCCATCCTTGTCCTAGAGTCGTTGCCATGAATGTTGGTTCAGTGGAACCAACGACCCTCTCATCTGCCACCATGAATGCTCCAAGTCTTCTATTTTTCACACGCAAACATCTTTGAAACCCCAACTACGCACATGTTTGAATCTCCACTATCGATCATTGAGATCGGATGACTATCATTTAAATATCATTAGCCGTTGAGGCAGGCAACCACCGTCGGCAAGACAAAGCAGTGTCGGGAAGACCACAGGCCGAGAATCTTATGTTACATCGAGTGCTCATCATAGTCAACAAGAGGCAATTAGGTCGGCGAAACATCCCAGTGAAGTCCACAAAGGATACCGAGTGCACCATAGAGTCGGGGAGAGATGGCCGGGTTGGCCAGACATCATGGTGAAGATCTATGTGTTTTATCGAGCAGTCAAGTCGGCAAGACCGGGTACACATTGGCCTGAGATTTTAACTTAGAATAACGCCTCGTCGATGAGAGAAAGCTCACTTGATAGGAGGCCATGGCGACACCTGAATAGACACACTATTGGAAAGAGAAGATGGACTCGAGAAGAAATCATACAAAGTTAAAATGCTTCATTGAAATGTATTTCCTTTATGTACTATCCATTCACCAAGGCAAGGGAATATCCCTCACCGAAGCAATCCTTTAACTTTGTTCACAGTCGCTATAGTCACCTACCATTAGTGAGACACTATAGAGATTTCACCAAGCTTCATCGAAGACATCATTTCAAGTCGCTGTGACTTATAACATCTC